>NW_019775735.1:707993-730311 GCF_001039355.2 Lingula anatina | reverse complement strand
AGACACAGAGGGTACTCATAACGAACATTTACGTAAAAATTCATAATACTTTAATTTTAAAATATAAAAGAGCGCCTCAAAAGTTTTTCGCATATCTTGTAGACTTACATTTATAAGTATGTGTAAAAGTGTATTTTACCAGTATTATATTAATGGAAGGACTGGACAAAACTTCAATATGTTTTATTATATAAACAGGTTATGAAATTTACTGAGATGATATCTTGCAAAACCTTCAATTTTAACACCGAGAATTGGCGGTTAAAGTTGCCCATCCAGACGTTGCGAGATACTCTAACAAGAGGCTGAGTCAGTGCGAGACTGGAAAAAAAGTGCCACAATCTGCGTGAAGAGGGATTGATTTTTTTTTTTACAATGAGGATGAAACTTGATGCGCCAGGAACGTCGTCATTGAAAGCGTTACAAAAGTGATACGCAAAGTATGGTAAATAAGTACTGTTTTGCAACATACAGGCTGGAATTCTACGAAAGCAACCAGAAAATATCTTTTGGTGAATTCTGACAGTTTTTATTCGTTGCTGCACCGCATTCGTTCCCCTGCCTAAATTTCCGACCTCACTCGGTTCAGTACTTCTCCTCCAAACCCCGCTAAATTGGTCTAAATTGGCCTTAAGCTGATCCGCGAGACTTTGCACCATCTCAGATGATGTCCATTCAGCTGATAACTTCAGATTTAAAAAAATATTTTTCAGCCATTCAAAAATAATGGCCATTTATCGTCAGATGGTCAATAAAACATGGTCATGTGCAGCAAAACAGCTGACAAATGAAGCGTATCTACGCTCACTGACATGTTCTATTATGTACTTACCTGAGATAACGGATGTTTTCTTCATTTTTGCATAAGCTTCGTTCTTCGATAAGAACTCTCCTCAGATAACTCTCCCTACGGGTTAAGCGTCTACCCGCCTCTCTCTCTCTCCCCTTGTCACGGCTGCAGTTCCCGAGATATCGACCAAATGGACGTGTTATGACAGCGTGTAAAACACACCTGGCTGTTCCGTAGCCTGTGGACACACCCTCCGTTACAAATGAGCACAAGATGTGGACAAGGGCGAATTAACTCTAAATGTATTTTTTCATATTTATGTTGCGTAGTGTGAATTCATGGATATTTGTCTAATGGTTCTGATTCTGAGCAGTTGTTTTATAAACAATTTTCCTTTAAAAAATGAAAATGTCTTACATGTCGGTGCGGGTGTATCATCAATTACAATACGGAAATGTATGACGGATCGATAGCTTTGGCAAGCAGAGGACCAACTCTCTACTGCATAACATGGATTAAGTAAAAGGCAGACTATTGATGTAAAACCATTGATTGTTTTTGAAACAAAAACTGTTATTTTCAATCGATAACGTCGCATTGCCAACGCGAATAATATATAATTATAATCAATCAGTGAATGAATACTTTTAAGTTGACCAAGTCAACAGAGAAAATGCTTGGTTCGGTCACTTAAAAAGTTAAAAGTGAAATGCCATTGCCACTTGCTTTAATGATTTGGCTTTTTCAAATAACTTGGTATTGCTGAATAAGAAGTGTTTACTTGCTAAAAACATTTTATTAAGGACATAATTATACCCTGAAATATATGTTTTGAGTTCAGATTAATCAAGGAGTTCTATTATAACTCCTTGGATTAATATACAAAAACCCAAGATTTTTCCTCGGCAATGTTATTGGTTTATTACTTATTAGACCTACTGGCACGTATGAAGGTCCTATGCTGATTAAAATATCGATAAGAGGTATATATACTGAGTACACACACTAGACAATAGAAGTGTCACCCCCACTGAACCAATACTTTGGGGGAGAAAAATGACTGTGGAATGATATGCTCCTGGTATGATTTTATTAACATCAAATTTCACAAAAAGACCAACAATACAATACAGTTCCATGGTACAGCGGTTTTATACTCTTTAGTCACATTATAAGTAGACCAGGCTTTATAACTTTGATTACTCTGATTCAGGGGGTGACACTTCTATTGTCCAGTGTGTGCAGGTGGCATTGTTTTCATGTGTCGTTTTTACTTGTTCAAGTGCCTGGAAGTGTATAATACTGATTGGATGTAGATGGCAATCAGTCCGGGAATAACACCCTAACCACCGCAGATAAAATCATCGAAACTGGTGCAATTATTAACAAATGTGTGAAAAACAATCGGTTCCGACAGATTTGTAAGACCATCAAACCGACGTAAGGCGGTCTTGTTTCCAAAGACCCAGTGAAAATTGGTAAAATTTAACGGTATTATAGAAATAAAATCTAAACGACGTATGAAAATCGGCCTCCCCGCTCCAAACTATAGTACTCATGCACAGCCCCTAGCCGCTATTTTTGATTTTTTTTCTGAGGCTACGAGCCATGCCCACGATTTTTGCCTTACGGTATAAAAAGGGAGAGAAAAAAAATAGAATATGACATTTTCATTTAAATAAACGCTGATATGACATCATAAGCAAAATGATCATACTTTGCCCGAAAACAAATTAAGTCCATGAATATTATATGATAATGTTTTTACAATCAGTATTGCATATAGGCGTTTTGGGTTTGATTTTAGCTAACAGGATATGTCCTTGTCCTTATAAAAATACTCTTCTGCACTCCGATTTTTTACCGTTTAAAATGTGTAACTTAGTAAGACGATACCTTGATCATTTCACAATAAGGAAATTTATTGAGTTTCAATACCCAAACTAGCATCCAGATGACAGAAGATAAAACGTGTGCAAATCTATTATCGTAAATAGGTTATACTAACACGGAGACTGTTGTTTTTTTCAACTACTAACGTTGCATAAATAATGTATGTCAGGAGTGAGTGTTAACAGGTCTATCCATCTTGCGACGCGGCCTTTAGTCCATAAAACAGGGATGCGATTAAATGATACAGTTACTGATACGAAGGTCGATATGTAGTGACGATGGAAAGTGTATAGGCTTGATGCCCACAAAAGAACGATATCGGTAATGACTGATAATAAATTAACGGGTAAACTACAGAGAGATAGAATTTGGTATATGCGTGGGAGCGGGGAGATAATGTATAAAGGGTCCTGTCTTATTATTAGGACAAGGACATGCGACGCAGCTGGGAGAAATGGGTCCATTTACCAATTTGCTATGTTAATGATAAAAACTTAATGACCAATCTTAAACTTAATGACCAATCTTAGGCCAAATAGGCCTACTTTTTTTACAGAGGATTCCAATGCGCCAAGGTGTGAGACAATAGTAGGGGCCTACTTTCCCATTCAAGTCTCATCTAACACAGGTCACGTTGGTTCGCTGACACGATATAAACATTTTATTAAGATAAATAAATAAATAAAACAAATATGATAAATTATCGTACTCTTAAGTACAGTTATCAGTCGAGTTATCGTATTTGTATGTTTTCTACGCCAGTAAGGTCTCAAATCAGACACAAAACATATTTTCAAATGATTTTTATGTGCTTTTGGTGATAGTGATATGGTATGCAGACCCAGATAGAAGATAAGGGGAAGCAAGTTTGCACCCCCTCGAAAATTCCCCAGATGCACAGAATAGTTTAACCAACCAAAAGTATATGAAAGTATAAGAAAATTTTCTTGAAAAAGAACTTTTTCTTCTATCAAAACTTAATGTTGTCCAAAATTGTCTGCAGGTTCTTTGATGTTCATGTTCAGCATTTGCAGTTTGAAAGCTGGACATATCTCAACATTTGCATGTAGCCTATCTTTTCGATACAGCCAACTTTCGTACATGATAATTGTTATTGTAACTCAAAGAGAAAGAGATAACATCTCTTCATAAAATATTCAAAATTTTATTCTAAATAAATTGTAAACAACATATAGAAATAAAATAATCTATATCTTCTCACCAAAACAGTGGTTATCGTAATTATTGAGAAATCTGTGCTTGACCACAACGTCGCGCCGTAATTATCTCTTTTAAGAGATTATCACAAAAACCACACTTGTAAAAAATGACTGTTTTAAGATGACGGAACGGATTCATTGACCATTAAAAAGTACGGGATTTACTCCAGGAAAATCCGCACTTTTCCAGTCAAAATAAAGAGCTGTCATCCCTTAAATAATTATGCACCGGTTGTGTAATTTCAAAATGCACTTTTCGACAAATGCCTAAAATATATATAGTGAATTGACAGTACATTCATCAGCAATGTTGAAGATTAGATATCATTAAATGAAAAACAACAGAAAAAAAACACATGGAGGAAAGAGAAAACAACTTGGAGGGGGCACCCGGATTTGAACCGGGGACCTCTCGATCTGCAGTCGAATGCTCTGCCACTGAGCTATACCCCCGTGCTTATACATCCATGAAATTTTAAAATATATATATGTGTCAATTTATCAAATGGTCATTCTGGATATTTCTTTACAAAAAGATGTTATTATGAAAGTTTATTTGGAAATACTACAACAAATGCATATGAGATTCCTCAAAAGTACTTGATATAGTCATTGTTTTCATCTAGGTTGCAACAATCAAAATTTCTTGGCAAGACAAGCCCAAACCTGTATTTTGAACTCCCATCTATAACCATTAGCATTTAAATATATAAATTTTATCCCCATTACTTAAAAATGCTTATATCATTTGTTTGGATTTGTTTATCGGTTAAATCTAATAAAACGCGATTAGCCTTTCTTGACTGCGTCGCCCTCTTTAACTAGGACTCTCTGTAAACAATATTAATGGCTGTGACTTTCACGTGTCCTGGTAGCAAACTGGTTTTCGAGAGGTCTTGTTTCCTCCACAAAAATTCAAGACATGTAACAAATGTACTTGAACACCATTTTAACTATGGGGTAAGCGTCTAGTAGTTTATGAACTTTCAGATATGACAACTACAGCACAGATTCCCCAGGGGGTTTGCCGCTTACCGAAGAAGACTTCAGTTCAACTTTATTTGCAATGTCAGTGATACAACGGGGGCGTCTNCCAAAAAGAATGAATTTCAAGCCTTTTATCTCGGCAGGAATTTCCTCAGGTGAAATGTTCATTACCACCGGAATGAGGACATCTCTTTTCGCATAGAGGGCTTCTTGCATGGCATATTGCAGCTCTTGTTGACACCATCGACTTTGGACAAAACTCTTGGACAGGAACGCAACGGTATGTTTGGATGCAATGATCGCTTCACTTATGGAACTAATCACTTGTGTTCCAGGTATGAGGTCTTCTTTGGCATACCAAAGCTTTACCCGCAGTTCTTTTAGCTGGTGTAGAACCGGTTCTATCGTGGCTTCATCCTCGCCGCTGTACGCAATGAACGCGTCGTAGCAGTATTGATCCAAGGACACACTGGGAATATAAAGTGAGTCGTTGCTGTGATAGAAATACACTCGTGTATATACACACACACCTTTGTTACAATATGTATATGCACAATAAGCAAGGGCGCAGGCGTTTATGCTGTTTATGCAACCAAAATTGTAGAAAATGTTTGTTGTTAACAAAGCAGTAAATGTAAATACTTAAATATCTTTAAAATACCTGAGTGCCTTCAGGTGAATAAAAATAGCCTGAATAATTCTATTACTAGCTCTAACATTCAAAACTGCACTCACCTAGCATCTTGTTGGTCAGTGGTTGCCGAATGCGACGTGTGCATGTGCCTCGCAGTGACCAAAGTTCTACATCGTTCTTCAAATTCATCAGGGGTCATGTTTAAAATTTCCGTCACCACCCCAGCATAACAGTCCCCTGCTGCATCTGTATGGGAGAATAATTTAAAGTAGATATCATAAGATGTGGAAATAGATGTGATAGGCCTACACATGTAGGTTGTGCACAATCATGAATCATTAGATGCTTTATAATATTTAATAACGACACGCTATTCAATATTTTTGGAAATAAAAGCAAATGTTTACATCTTTGATGCAGTAACTTACCCGTTCATAGGCAGACATATAAGACTCACATTCACTGTCACTTTTTAAAAAATTAAATCTTGACATAAATATTCCATCAGTCTCCACGGTAAGCCTACCATCCACAATACGTGTACACGTACATACACATAAGAACAAATGATAAATCATGCATTGTATAATTATATACACTTCTAATCTTACAGTCCAATTATTGACAGTTGTTACAACGATATTATGAAATATAATGTATTTTTATGTATATCAAAATAATAAGTAAACATTGCTTTTACTTACCGGAAAGTCGTGGAAGGTTTGCAGACTGTAGCCCGACCCTTAAATCTCTAATGTTTTTATAATTGTTCTTGTTGACCCAGTCTTTCAGTTCCTGCACCTTTTGGAATTGTGAGACTTCAGGGAAGTTTGTGCTCAGGTTGGTCTGGTTAATAATGGTGTATTCAGCAGAATCTAATAGTTCAGCAAGGCGCTCCAAAGCCCTGGTCAGTACAAACCTCTGTAAATATGGCATCAATTAAATTATTTTACAGGAACTGGTATATTTGATGAAACAGTTATTAAAATATCGTCCATGAACTCAGGACGTGCGCAGTTATAACCCAGGACACTTGACCTCTACACATCTGCCTTCCTATTGAATCATAATTGATCATATAATTTAATAATATTGAACCATAATTGATACATAATTTAATATCTAAAAATACACATAAATGTGGTAAAGAATAAACAGCTTTGAAACAATTACTCGAATTTATGTATTTTTCAACTGCTGATCGAAACTCTATGTATCATAATCCAATGCTATTCAAGGGCTAAAGGTTGACCACGTTCACACCGCTACATGTATACCTGTACCTGTATATCTGGTATTTCAAAACGCCTGAACAACTCTACTACGGCAGCATGATCTTCGTCCTCTGCCACCATTCTTGGTGTCTTTCTCTCCTGTAATAGCACAACTTGTGTTACTTACTGTATGAGGAGGGAAAATGTAGCCTTTAAGTGCAGTCTAGTGAAATGGTACTTTCCCGTAATACGGTCTTAATATGATTTCTTAAAAATGTGTAGCCGTATTCCTGTGCTCGGGCTCTTTAACACTCACCTCAGCCTGTATACTGGTATCCGCCCCGTGTTGGAGGAGAAGCTGAACACACTGCGTGTGGCCGCGCTTGGCAGCAATGTAAAGTGATGTCCACCCATTCTGAAAATATGGACAAACAATGTGAGGGAAAATGTAGCCTTTAAGTGCAGTCTAGTGAAATGGTACTTTCCCGTAATACGGTCTTAACAGGGGCGGATTTAGGCCGTCTTCTGGGTCTTCCGGAAGACGGTCAGATTTTCAAGTTTACATTGACGGGTATCTAATTTTTTCTGTCGGAAGACGGTCAAAAAATAGAGGATGGATCAACAAAATATAATATGGAAGACCGTCAGAAAATATCTCTGGATCCGCCCCTGCTTAATATGATTTCTTAAAAATGTGTAGCCGTATTCCTGTGCTCGGGCTCTTTAACACTCACCTCAGCCTGTATACTGGTATCCGCCCCGTGTTGGAGGAGAAGCTGAACACACTGCGTGTGGCCGCGCTTGGCAGCAATGTAAAGTGATGTCCACCCATTCTGAAAATATGGACAAACAATGTGAGTAAAGAGATAATCCATGCCGGAGGATCATGTTTATTTCCACTGGGTGTTTAAAGCAATCATTTACAAACAAAATCATTTGGCACAAATTTTCAGTGTGATATGTACAGGGTGTAAACAATGTAAATCGATACATGCTTTAAGATAATTAGTTATAACTTAAAAGATCGCTAAGCAGGAGATGTAAACCTGGCACAATAACTTCTAATGTACATCGGAAAAGACATGTAGTTATTCGCAAGAGTAGCAATATTACTATGCTTAGACTATTCTGCGCTCACCTCAGTCTGTATATTGGTATCAGCCCCGTGTTGGAGGAGAAGCCGGACACATTGTGTGAAGCCAAAAAAGGCAGCCCAGTGTAGTGGTGTACCCCCATGCTAAGAATATGGACAAACAATGTGAGTAAACAGATAAGCCATTTTGCAGAATCAAATTTATTGCCACTGGGTGTTTAAAGCAAACAGTTATAAACCAAAATCGATTAGCAAAAACAAATATCACTGTGATATATAAAGGATATTAACGATGTGATTCGATGCATATTTTAAGATGATTTAAGAGAAAGATGCAGAGTATGTAAACCTTGTACAATAACTTTTAATAAACTTCGAGAACGCAAGTGTACCGATATTGTTATGCTTAGACTATTCTACACTCACCTCAGGCTGTATACTGGTATCCGCCCCGTGTTGGAGGAGAAGTTGGACACATTGCGTTCGGTTGTGCATGGCAGCCAGCCAAAGTGGTGTCCACCCACTCTGAAAATACGGACAGTGTGAGTAAACAGGTAATTTATATTTCAGAATCATGCTTATTTCCGTGTGGTGCTTAAAATCATCAGTTATTATCAAAGTCGGTCAGCAGAAATTCTCACTATGATATGTATAAACAACGTCGTGTCGAAGTATATGTTTGGGACAATAGGCTAAGAAAAGAATTTATAGTTACCAGTCCCAAATCAAAATTACTAATTGGCAGTAGAAAGTG
Organism: Lingula anatina; assembly: GCF_001039355.2. The sequence continues at coordinate 721,726 of NW_019775735.1, read as the reverse complement.
ACATATGGTAACTCGCAATGTGAATTTCGTTATGTGACCTAATTAATGATTAAATGTTTATATCATTCTGTTGCTCTACAATACAGGTTGCAAAGTTCGCCTCAAATTCTTGTGGATATGTTTAAACCATTATTATTATAAATCAATAGTAGCTTAGGGGTAAACAAAAAAATGAAATGAAAAATGAAACATGGCAAGCCAAAGCATATCGGTGAACGAAATCGTAAACTGCACAATTTATAATCTCTTATTGTGGTATGTACACGGAAGAACAGAAACATATGGGTTTCTTGCTACCAAAATTCATGTTTTCCTGTACTGTATATCGATATCTTGTCCATTCCATAAATGTGAATGTTGTTCACAGCTACTATTATTATGATAATATCATAAAGCCCGTGCAGACAGTATGGAGTGAGGCAGTTACTAAGAGAATGTCCACGGAATTTGTAATGGGTCGTTTCTACAATAGTGTAAATACTTCAGTTTGTATCCTTACTGTAATGATAAATAGCTAAACGATATCGTGACTAGTGACAGAGTAATTAACGTTGTTACCTCGTCCTGCTGGACATTGATGTCGCACTCCCTGGCAGTCAGCAGTTCCTTTAAATACTCAATATCTCCATCCAATGCAGCCCAGAGAAGACTTTCGTCATCCATACTGGTTGGTTGCTATATACCGTGTACCGGTATATATACTATATACCGATATTCTTACGAGGGCAAAGTACGGTATCTCTGAAATAAGACGCAGTGATCATTACAAGATAGTGATAAAATCCGTTTTACCATATCATCTGTCTAAAAATGAACAGTTCAAGGGCATACATGTATCAAAAACAAGGACAGTAGTGTTGGGGGTATGAAACGCATAATTTTTGTTAACTGGATAGGGTTTTACCAAGGAGTTATAACTCCTTGGTTTTACTATCTAAAAGTTTTTTGAAAGCCAAAGAGGTGGTGTATAGGCTACATGTATTGCTTCTCTCTGTTAGAGTGTGTGTGTGTTTGAGCGTACACGTGTGTGTTCCTCTGTCAAAGTTTCCTGTGAATAGATATTCCTGGTATAGCTTTCAATCATGGGCGTCCGCAGGGGGGTCAGTGGGGTCACTTGATCCCCCTGGAATTTTGGCAAGCACATTATTTGCGGGTACCCAGCCAATCATTACCCCCCCCCCCACCCCCTTCGATGACTTTGACCCCCTGGAAAACTTTCTGCGCACACCCATGGTTCCAATCACAACAATAATACACAGTAGGCAGATTATATGAGTAGAAATATAGGAACGTGTCGTCTTGTAGGGCCTACATGAATATAGTAATACATATTTACAAAAGCAGTATTGATTTGCTTTGCCAGAGAGTTTACCGTGGCCTCTACGATGCTTGGGTCGGTGTATTGTGACCGTCCCTTTTCCTTCTTCCTTCATACACTGATTCATTCGTAATGCAACTAAAAATCTAATGACTTTTAATATCTTAATTTTCATAACAACATATTCACCCGCAAACAGAAAGTGACGCCAAATTTCCCAGCTCGACTACTAAGGGCAAACACTTCCAATCTTTATGATGCATTGCCACGAATTCTTACCCAGATGTTAAAGGACAAGGTTCACGGAAAAATCCATTTCTCGAATTTTGAAGATTCAGCACTCAATCTATACACTAGAGGTATGTTTTAATCGATCCCCGCCATTTAAAAATTATAAAAACAATATATTTATAGTGAAAAAGCGTTTTAGTAAACCTCACCTCAATTCTTACAGTGGGATAGCCCACGTGACACCCATGTGCGCGCGCAGAAAAAAACGCGTGGGGACAAACTCCCTAGCAACCGCGATCAGTTCATGTATTAGACGTGGAGCAAGTAACATGCCAAAAACTTGTCGTGAAGCTGGCTGTTGTTCAAGAAAATACAAAGAGAGTTAGAGTCAAGTTCTCTGTTTTACCTAATGAGAAGTTTAGAAGAGAGAAATGGCTGTCAGCGATAAAAAGAGCAAGAGTAAATAGTGATGGCATTAGGTCTAAACTTTGGTCGCCGCGAAGAAGTTCTCTAAATGTCTGTTCCCTGCATTTTTCACAGGTTAGAGTCATAAGATGGGTTTTGCATTCTCTTTTACGTAGAATATTATATAAATATACCGCATCTGTGGTAATGACAACTGTTGGCATGGGTAAATCAACGATTATATCATTGTCCAAATAATTCGAGACAGTCGTGAAGATTGTGCAGCCTTTTTTATATTTTTTTCTTTCTGGAATTTTACAAAACTTGCCAAGGATGACACTAACAGCCGTTGAAAGCTGTTTGTGTCAGATCGACCAGCTTTCTGTTTATTATGTCTATTATTGCAAGGTAAGATGTTCAGGTGCCCACCTGTGTGATAATGATCAGTCATGTCTTTGAGTTAGATCAGTTATGCTGTTAGTGTCAGTTCAATCAGTTTAATGTGAATTATGCAAGGAAAAGTGCTTTAATTGGCGTTCACCTGTGTGATAATGATCAGTGTAAAATAATTTGGGGTTGACACCTTGATCGCACAATTACAGACCAGAGCTGTACAAGTGTTAAAAGCCTATCTGAATTTAAATTTGGTTTAAGTAGTTCTTTTGATGTCAAGCCAGAACAAAGCTGGCGTCAATCACGTGAAATCTTAAGGGCAAGTACTAGTCTTGTAACAATAAAAAGGGCAAATAATGACAAAGTTTTAAAAAATTCACTATGAAAAATGCAAATAAGTAAACAAAACAAAAAAATCAGCAATCGTGCACACCCTGATAATGTGCCAAATGTTTCTCCTACTGAACATGTGTACCACGAGTGATCAGGTGATCCAAAAGGCAGAGATGAGAGTGGATCGGTATGAAAGGATTTTATTAACAAAATGGATAAATGGTTCACTTTTGAGAACTTTGAACAAAAAAAAAAAAAAAAAATTGTTCCAATTTCAAATTTGTTTTTATTCTTTTCTTCTCTTCACCAGTTACTTGCGTGGATATATGCAATCCAAATGCACATTTCAAACATCCCGGACATTATTTATATTTGGGATATGTGAATAAAATATTTATCATAAAACTACTTTATTTAACAAAAAATTAAAACAAAAACAAAAGTGATTCATATACGTTATGATAATACACACGAAACAAAGGTAATTCTAAGCATCAGATTCATTTTCCTCTTATAAAAATGTAACACTAAGCACTGACATCTTAATACACATTTTGCACTGTGTGATTGCATTATACTTGAATAAAATGCTGATTTTCCCATGAAAAATAGAAAAAATGAGCGCTAATAGCCATCAACAGACATTGCATAATGTGCTACTGCATTATATTTTCCAATCGGATATGCAGTGCATAAAATAATTTCCCATGAAAAAAGCTCTTACATTTGTATACACTTATTGCACAATGTACGGCTGAGAAAAAACTGAACGTCTATTTTTATCATGTACACATATATATTGCACAATGTATGGCTGAGAAAAAAAAACAGAGCACTTATATTCACACACACATATTGCATAATGGCTGACTGAGAAAAAAACTGAGCGCTTACTAGTATATGCAATTGCACAACGTGTGACTGAGACAAAAGTTGACCACTTAAATTCAAACACACATATGTGGGACTGAAAAAAATGAGCACTTGTATCCATACACTCTGAGTCACAACATGGTATGCTGTCTGGGCCCAACAAGATGTGAAGAAGGTGTGAGCTTCCAGGGAACGATAGTTTTCCATGGCTTCCAGTGAGTGCAACCCTGAAAGTAATTCCAACATTTTTCCAATTTTAGAGACAGGTAATGAAGTGCTGTTCAATAAAAAGACACACACTCGCTTGTACAAAAAACAGACAATTTAAAATCTGCCTCTGTATTTCAAATTAACCTTGAAGTAATTAAAAACTCGGTGATCTAGAAACAAACAACAAAGGGGCGGTCAATAACAGTACTACATGCAACCAAGGAATTATCTCCTTGATGCAACTTAGTGTCTAATATCACTGATCAGGCAAGAGGATTACTTTCTTAGTAAGAAATGCATGCTAGTAAGGAATGTAAAATTCAATTTTTTATTCTTTATTCAATTCTTTATTTCCGCTCATCAATTCGTTCAAACTAAGATAGGGTGAATAAAAATATTTAGTGTGATATCAGTGCTTGGAACATTATGATAAACATCGTCATCAGTACGTTTCATTGGAATTTTTAACGCTTCCTTCTCCATAAATACTGGTAACTAGATAACCAAACACCTAAAAAAAGCACAAAAAGTAGTGCTGATCTTATTTAGGTAGACTTTTTAAGTATATACTTACTTGGGGCCTTAACCAAAAAGATGAAAATATCTAGAGTTTACACGTCTGGCGATTGTTTGGGATCATTTTCCACTCATCTGCTGGAAGCTTGTAAGGACAAATATCATGCCCACAAAGATCAAGTTTTGCCCTATACCTGTTCAGTGAATCTGGACGAAGTCCTTCCTCATATTCAAACTCCATTTTCACTCTTGAATTATATGAAAATCGCTTTTTTTCGCAGAGCTTTTTGGTCAAGTTTTCATTGTAATACAAGGCGAGATGGCGCCTAACGACCGATTTAGCCCCCACGCGGTTGGTTGCTAGGGACTATATCCGGTTGTGACGTCATTCCGACTGGGAGAATATAATGTTAAAATTCAAGCAATGTAGGTCATATGGAATAATTGAAACAAATTGCATTTGATTATGTAGTCTATTTGTGACAGTTTAGTGTTTGTTTTATGTTCATATTTCAACTTTTTTCTGTGAATATTTTTATTTACTAGTACTTAGACCAACCTTTCTTTCAGGGATTCTCATTTTAAACCTGACGAAAGACACATACCAAGAATTAGGCTTGGTAGGAAAACCCACAGTCTTTCAAAAGAAGTTACCAACAAAATATGGTGAGCCTTATGTTAATTTTTTGCACAACTTTCTTCATGTAGAAAAAACATTTTGGTGTATAAAAAAAAAAAAAAAAAAAAAAATATATATATATATATATATATATATATATATATATATATATAACTCATTTTTTTGTATCTAAATTTGGAATTATTTAGATGACATTTATAACCATTAACCAAAGTTAAGAGATCTGCAGCTCAAATATGGCTGATCCATTTGAAAACTTACCAAGTAGCTCTTCAGGAAATTTTTCAGTATCTACTAGGGGATTATGTAGCAAGCTTTTAGGTCGGTTGGCCAGATTTGATCCGTAGATCTGTTAGTCTGTGAATCAATTTCTTCTGAATGCGTCCTTATTCTTATTCTCCTTCAATCTAACATGGACACGAAATGCTGGCCAAGCAGAACAGAGCCTTTTGGCCAGTCTAAATCTTCCCAGATAATTTCATTTAATCTTAAAAAATATTAATTTGTATGATTTTTTATGCTTCAACTAAAACAACAAATTTGGCTGTTTGATTAAAAAATAGAACAAAATAAAAATAATAATTATAAAAGAATTGAAAAAATCATGAAATAATTAGAAATGTTAAAAGTTATTAAAAATATTGGAAATGTTTGATTTAATATTCATGTTGTATTTGTCTATTTTATCAGTTGTAGAAATAAACCTTACTGAAGAATATTTCACTCCTGGAAAGAATTATTATGAGCGAGTTAAGTGGTGCCTTACTGACCGACTGAGCCTTGTTTTTGACTTTCTTGTTGCATGGCTGCCACATGGTAAGGATACATATGAATACCACAGCTGAAAAATGATTACTTATATATATATATTACACATGCTTACTTTCCTGAACTTATTCTACATTTAGTATTTGAAAATTGTTGTCTTAGCCTAAAACCAATCCTTAATTTGACTTTTTTTTTAAAGATTAGTGCCTATTGATTTTAATTAATTCAAAATTTACAAATACACCTAGGGATAGAATGTATGTACATGTAGGATTTTGAACCTTTTTTGTTGCTAACAAATTGATAATCAGTATAATATAATAGTATAATAATGATATTTATGATGTGCACAACCCTACACGTCTATACGTGAATCCTTAAATTTTGAATATTAGTTCCACTTTTTGATGCAATGAATAAAATATATGCCAAGTTACCTCAGATGTATATGATAACTGACTATAAAAAAGTTTGAAGCCTTATTGAGAAATTATAAATTTCAGTCAATATTGTTTGTTTCTAATTTCATGCAGAAGACCAAATCTCACAGAGCTCAGTCCCTGCGTATCTTTGTAACAAGGGGTTTCGCAGTAGAGCCTTCAAAGTGAGTGAGGAAATCACTTTCAAAAAGGATGTTAAGTATCCTGTCATAGACAGTAATGACTTTGATGGACACGGTGAAGGCGGGAACAGTGACAATGACTGCCCTATCACAAGCAGCACAAAGTATGATGAGCAGAAGAAGGGCGGGACCAAGTCTGATGGACAGCTTAAAAGTGGAGATTTTCTCTGTTCATATACAGAATTCTGGGAGTGGCTTGGAGCATTCACATGTGGACTTGACTGGTACGTGTCAGGATAAACAAAAGTACAGCATAATTTTTTCTGTCAAACATTCAGAGATAAACGTCTTAAAGTAAATTTCATGTACTTTTATGTAATTTACAAAAGGTGTATTTGTACCCCAGATCAAAGCAAACTGTGTGTAAAGGTATCAAAACTTTTTCTAGCATGAAAGTGCATTTACACCAAAAATTTTAATTTGTTACAATCCAGCGACAGTAGCAATGGGTATTTTTATTCATGAAAAGAATATCAAAAAATTTAATATCAAAAACATACGTCCTTTCAGTGATGGTTCTCCAGATGACTTCCTCTCCACATTCTCATGTCCAGACCCTGTGTCCATCTCTCAAAGCTGCTGTCAGTGTAAATACAGGGGTTTTATTTTGCCTGGCACTATAAATTGCCTGATAGAAAGTTTAAGGTATGGGAACAGGATTCACATATGACAGCAGCATAGAAACATACCAGCCTAGTATGATATTCCAAATTTTCTTGTTTTTGTTTTAAATTTTTAAAATCTCAGTTACCTAGTTTGATGTACATTTCTAAAATATTTAACTCTGTCCTTCTTTTTTTTTTAATGTCACTTTTTTTCCAGAGACTACATGAAATCTTCCACATCCCCCTGGGCTTGTGTGACAGTCCACGGGTTTACAGACTCCCCCGTCTCCTGGAGGAGAAATGAACACGGCCACCACAAGGGAGGAGAAAACTTGTATACATTTGTTTTATTTCCAAGTGAAGACTACTGGCTATATATGGCAGTTGGAACACATGATATATGTCCGCCGTGATTGGGGGGAAATATTTGCTGGAGACTGAAAAATGTTTTAAATAATTTACTTTGGTTGAAGAATATGTCTATTTTTTCATGATGTTAAAAATCATGTTGAAGTTAAAGTTGTTATTTTGCTTAATGGGAAATATGTCCAGCTAGGGTATTTTTTAAAGAAGTTCACATACACAAATTTCCAAAGAGTAAAATGCAAACCTATGAAATCAAAATAATATTTTTTTTTTTGAAAGATTAAAAGTTGAGGATTTTACACAGAAATATTAGGCAAATATTGACTTTGTACTAAAGACACTTTAATATTTTAAATATCTGGTTCCAGTGGCTTTCTGGTGAAACAATTATAACACTTGGCACTGGAAATATATACATCTCTTTATTTAATATAAATATCTTCAAATAAAGAGTACCGTTTCAATAAGTTCATGTTTTAGAGCTGACAGTCTAAAAATGTCAAAGTAAATGTAAAACACTAGACTGAGCTTTATTTTATTCAACTTATGTTCAAAACAATAATACTACAAACATGATCAAATTATCTGGCAGTATAGTAAAACAGTTTACTAATTATGGCATGTATAATTTGGTATTTATCAACCTTTGTACATTTTGCCTTGGAAGCATCACAAAGATACCAGTCTGTGAAATTTGCTGTTTGCATGAACATTTTAAAATTGATATCTCAAAAAAATTCTAAAAAGAAAATTTTCTGTGATATAAATGTCTGTTTTCATCTATTTATATTAAATGAGGGAAACAATTTTTTAAAATCACTGAAGCAAGCAGCAAAGGCTGGTAGATACTTGCATAAAACACAATGAAAACCCACAGGTCTTAAATCTACCTCTGTTCTTTAATTTACTCCCAAACTAAACTTGCAAATAAAAGTAACATTGTTCCAAATGCCTGTAATCATTCACTCTGCTTAAGTGAGTCTAAATTATCTTTAAATCTTTAAAAGAGTATTTCCAAAGTTGGTTCTTGACAGAGTGGTTGTGTACCCCAAGGTGCAGTTTTAAAGTGTCCCAGTTTCTTCATATCTCCATTTTTGCACATGTAAAAATATGGAAATGAATAGGTTTCCCCATACTGTTTCTGAAACTCCTGAACTACTGCAATACTGGTAATGATGCCAATCAATTACCTTATCGTATTTATTGAGATTACAAATCAACAAATCACTTTCTCTGTCTATAAAACATGAAATCTCTGATCACAACATGCCCTGCTGACTTTCATGTTCTTGAAACTTTTAGATATGTACTTCATCAACTTTGAATACATTCCCACCTATGTACAGCATCCCCCTCTGCTGCATCATGCCATTCTTACTGACCATGCTGTTACTGTCTTTTGCTTTTCTTGTTACCAAGTATGATAGTGTTCTTTGCTAAAGAGGGCACTCTAGCTAGATGGGCAGGAAGAGGCAGTGTGGCATACCCAGCTTTTCCTAGGTTCTTTATGCCCTCTAATACATTGCGACCCTCAAATTTAACCCGGCAGCGGAACGGCTCCTTGTTCTTAGCAAAATGGGGTGCACAGTTACCCCCACGGAAATTGGTCTCCATCTTTGGGGGGAAAAAAGAACATTTCAGTTTACATTCTATTTAAGATTTAGACTATAACAGTGAGGAGAAGAAGAAAGCGATGTATGTCACTTATTTACCAAGAACCAAGCATAATCAGATGTTCTGTGACCTCTCTGACTGAAACCTCTCATATATACCAATAGTATATGGTTACCTTATATTCCAACCTTTCCAAAGATGGCTGTTCATTGGAACCAAATGTATCCTGAAGTATTTTCTTACTCCTTTGTTTGTCCTTTATGTTCTCATAGGTTATTCTCTCATCCAAAACTTCTTCCTCTTCTTCAACTAAGGAGGATAAATATATAAATAGACCCATCTATAAAAAATTGACACAGCAGAACATACCGAAGTTCAGCTATTTGACTTTTATTTTCACTTACAGAACTAGTTAAGCTCATCAATGATATTGGTAAAACACAAAAATCCATTTTCTCTGGCCAATCTAAATTAATCTTGGCAATTATCAAAAACATTCATCAGTTATGTGATACAATAGGATATTATATATCCTACTTAATTTCTCTTCAATCAGTGACCCAAGTCAGGTTGCTCAAAGAAAAAGAGCCCCATTTCCACCTTAGTTGAGGTTATTTCAACAAAAAAAGTTGCATTCTGCTGAATAATTGACCTGAGGTAGTGTTCATATTTAGTAAAAAGATAATGCTGCTACCTACCCCCATATCTACACACACAAACACATTGGACCCCCCCCCCCCCCACACACACACACACAATTTATCCAAGCATTTTTGATTGAGACCAGTGTCTCACTCAAAAATGGATAATAACACACTATTAAAAAAAACTTGCTTTTTCTTTTTCTTTTCTCTCCTCTGGCCAAAGCATTGATGTCCACCTGCCCAAGTCTGTAATGGCTAAAATAACCCTGAAATAAATAAAAATAAATAAGGATAACCCATCACTGCCAATAACTGCAAAACAAAAACTTGAGACAATGACAAAAAAAATAAATAGTTTACTGAGCTTAAAATGATACAATTTCACATTTAAAGTTCACTTGACTAATACACTCAACCAAAAAAAGATTGTTTTCAATAATAAAAATACTATGTAATGTAGCGGGAAATTTTCAGTGTATATAAAAAAGTAACAATTGTCCATCAATACTTGGTTAAAATATTTACCGTAGTTTATATGGTTATTTTATAATTATTCAAAATAACGATGTTAAATAACGATGTTTCTAAACTTTTTTGGCCAAGAGTTGATACAATCATAACACAATTTTTCTACCTGGCTGTACTTATTGAGAGACAACTGGGCCAAGGATGACAAGCAGTGCCCGCTCAGCATCTGTTCCTCAAGTTCGCCTGCACTGAGAGTGTTACTGAAGGCCTGAATATAAAAATTAATTTATAACATTATTTTGAAGATACAAAATGAGGTATTAGGTTTGAGATATAAACAGTAAAAACAACATTGGTGGTGATACAATTGCTACTGATGAGTAAGTCACGCCATCAAAGCTTTTTAATAAAGGGTTGATTTCATGCCTCCCATGTTTATTTATTTATTTTTTTTAATTCATCATGCCCACACCTGAATTATATACTCCCTGTTGGCAGCTTTGATAGCAGTTAAGATAAGGACAGGTGAGTGTGGGTAGTATACGGCATACACTGTGTTGTTAGCCTGGTACTTGGTGTCTTCGTGGATGTAGATTCTCACCCAGAGGGCCTTCTGGTGTTCCATAACTTGAATATCCTAAAATGAAAACATACCAGTTTATAACAAGGAGTCATCAGTTCTTGTTAGGGCACAAAAAATTGAACTTGATAAGGAGGGTATGATTTCCATTACCTGAGCTCTCAAATAGTCCATAATAAGATTTCTCTTTTAAATTGATGGCCCCAGCTCACAAGTTTTAAATAATAATGCACTGATAAAGTTGTGGCCTATAGAGTGGAGGTGGTCATCACCAAAGTAGAATTGAAGAAAAAAAAATAAATAAAAATAAATAAATACCAGCAAAAATGTAATGGGAGACTGAAAATCATAAAAAATATATCTATTTTAATCACATGTCAAGTATCAGATTTCAAGACAGCACAACAGTTTATGCAGCTTTTACTAATGAATTTTTCTGTAAAACATTCCTAGAGCTTGGAAAAATCAAACAAATTACTATGATGAAAGGAAAAACATAAAAAACATTGCAAAATTCAGATTATGATTAAAAATTACTCATAATTTTAAATGACCCAGATTGCAAAATTTAGATGATATAACTATTAGTACATTTGGACACTTTCACACAAACCAAAATGATTACAGAAAACTAAATAACAGACTGATGTTTCAGCAACTTTTCCTACCAGCATGAAGTATGATTCCAGTGCTGTTTTGAGACGTCTCCTAAAAGCTTGTGGTGTTTCAGCATAGCCTTCACTGCCTGCAGATGAGAATGATATATTTAACATATAACATCTGTTTTATTTTATTCATCTTTTCATAACATAGTTATGCTAGTGGGCAAGTGGAAAAATCGAATCGACAGCAAGGCTTTTCCCAGAGAACCATCCAGCTATCATTTGGATGGCCAAAGATGGCTGTACCGCTAATAAATTTTTTTGGGAAATGATGGGTTGTGGACTTGACTTGCTTGGGTTGGGTTCCCTGTAAATCAGTGACGAAATTACAAATTCACACTTTGGACCCCCTCTATCCCAAATCCTGGGGAAACCTCTGGAGGACAAGGACAGTGTTTTTTGTACTGGTCAGCACCATGCAAGATCCAACATGCAGCTAGGAAGTTACCCAAAGAGTGCACTTCTGCAACCAGTACCTCCCACACCTCAACTAGTATTACTATTTACAGACTTAACTTCAAGAGCTTTCCACGCACTTTGGACTGCATTCAAAGAGAGCAATTCTACATGTTATCTGCCCCCCCCCCCCCATACACACACACACACACACACACACACACACACACACACACACACACACACACACACTTCTATAAATATAATACAATTCTAACATTTTTCCCCAATAACTTACCATGCAGCTCAGTTGACAGCCACACTGTCCAGGTTTTACTAGAGGAGTGCTGCAGCATGTCTGGAAAATGCAGAACATAAAATATTTCAGCTGCATTTACCTATGTGGTTTTCATATTAATTTTATGTTTCAGACAGTTGAATAGTTCATGTTCTCATACAATAAAATCACAGAATGAAAGTTCTTAAAGTCATAATAACTCTTCATTTTGGCCGAAAATTGGATTTTCCTGGAGTAAACGGCAATTTTCCCATACTTACCAATGGTCAACAACCCCATTCCTGCATTCAAAGATAGTCCAGGGTTTTTTTCCTAAACGTTTGGTTTTTTGTTAAAATCTCTTAAGCAATTTTGGCAATTTTCCCATACTTACCAATGGTCAACAACCCCATTCCTGCATTCAAAGATAGTCCAGGGTTTTTTTCCTAAACGTTTGGTTTTTTGTTAAAATCTCTTAAGAGATTTTAACTGCCGGAGCCCTCTCTGACATTGCATAGTCATGCGATATCGAGCGATATTTTCTGGTGACCTACTTAAAACCGTGGGAAAAGCAGACAACAACAACACAATATAACAATAATATATGATTCATAAGATATATTCGTCTTATTGCTCAAAATGCATTTATATCTACAATGTGTGCACTTCTGGGCTTTTCGTTATCCGACACACTGTACAAAAACTCGCAACTTACGTCTACGGATTGCATCAGGCATTTGGCGCCATATGTTATTTTGGTCTCGAATAAACACGAGAATCCGCGTGACACCCCTACGTCATTGGCAACGGATGCCTTGACAATCGGGAAGAAAGGCATCGAAAGCCCTATTGACAAGCACAGATTTTGGTTTTACTACAATAACGGCCGTTTTAGTGGTAAAATGCAATAGAATATATTTCCATGCATTGTTAACAATGTATTTCTTGCGGAATTTTGAATCTCAAAGGAAGAGTTATTATTGCTTTAAATATAAAAGGCTTTACTTGACAAGCATTTTTTTTATATTTCCTCAATATTGTAAAAATGTGTTTTTACAGTTAAGAGCCAAATAAAACCCAAAAGCTGTAAGCGTTCTTTTAATTATTACTTAGTATCAGTTGGCTTAGTAAGAGCGCATTCTCAACGAATTAAGCCAGGCTATACAAAGCCGGTGACCTAAAAATGGCGGACGTACATGAAAGAAAAACCGCCTAATCTTTTAATAGTCTCTCCGCCTCCCCACACGTCGTCCCTGCGGGGTACAGTAATTAAATCTCGGCTCCGTTCGCCATGCGGAAGCTACCTGAGAAATATTAAGTGCGCATGCTCATCAGTTAAACTCGTGGTGAAGAAGGCATAGCGGCTGAAGGCGATCGAAAAAAAAAGCTCTTCTGTTCTATTATCTTTGAAAACAGAGACGAAAAAGAAATAATTTGGCCCGTAGAGCAGCAATGAATCGACTATCTAAGGAGATAATATCACCAGAGATATTCACGGAAATATTAATGTTCGGAGCCGAGATTTAATTACTGTACCCCGCAGGGACGACGTGTGGGGAGGCGTGTGAGAGGCGGAGAGACTATTAAAAGATTAGGCGGTTTTTCTTTCATGTACGTCCGCCATTTTTAGGTCACCGGCTTTGTATAGCCTGGCTTAATTCGTTGAGAATGCGCTCTTACTAAGCCAACTGATACTAAGTAATAATTAAAAGAACGCTTACAGCTTTTGGGTTTTATTTGGCTCTTAACTGTAAAAACACATTTTTACAATATTGAGGAAATATAAAAAAAATGCTTGTCAAGTAAAGCCTT
>NW_019775735.1:681282-707747 GCF_001039355.2 Lingula anatina | reverse complement strand
ATCAAAATTGACAAAAATCTTTTTGCACTGCTACTACAAACATTATGAAAAGAAAACTGTGTTACTTATTATTATATTCAACTTACAAGTATGATTTTTAGGATTGGCATGCACTTCAAAATTAGAAAGCCAGCTCAATTGGGTTATCATTTATTATTGAATTTGTGCAGTTTTGTGTGAAATTTCCATTTTTCTCATTCTGGCACTTTCTAAGTGTGAACTAGTACTCCCATGGGCCTGAAGCCTTATGCTTGTTACACATTTCACTTACATTGGTATTACCTGTTGAGCATAATTAAAATTTGATGTTGAATTTGCAGTTAAGCATAATGTACTTTTGCATCAGAATTGACAGTAGCCTATTTTGTGCATTGTTATTGTCTGCTTTTTGTCTGTACATTTGACAGCTTTGCTGCCTTGTTTTTACATTTTTTCTCTTTACTAAAACAACATGCGATTAAACAGGAAAAAAAAACAAGCAAATGGCCATATCTTTTAAACGCAAGAATGCAGATATCCCTAAGCTCGTTATTGACAAATCAGATGTTGAATTTGTAGAATCATTTAAATTGCTTGGATTGTATATCTCTAATGACCTCACAATGGAGTGTATATCTCTAATGACCATCAAATTAAGATATCAAATGGAAGTTTGTTTAAAAATTCAACAACTACCAAGAAATAGGGAGCACTCACATCGAGAAGAGCGGAGGTCTAGTAAGGCCGCGACCTAAATATGGCGGACCTACATGAAAGGAAGACTGCGCATCCTGTTAATCCTCACCACGCGTGGTCCCAGCTGGACCACAGTAATTAAATCTCAGCTCAATTCAACCGGTCGAGGGACAACTCATACGGGGAGGAGAGACCATTAAAAGAATAGCAGTCTTCTTTTCATGAAGGTCCACCATAAATAGGCCGCAGCCTTACTAGACCACAGCACTTCTCGGCTTGAATGCTCCCATAGTATTGGTGTTCAAGCAGTTTTTTAAATTAAGTTGATGTATTTATTAGTTCATTTATTGTATTTATTGGGCTGGCAGTGATATATATTTGATCTTATACTTAAAACATTTCAGACCTACTTGAAGAACTTACACTAGATGTGGGCCATGAAAGTATAGGCTTGAACTCTTGCCGGCCTTGCAGTGGGTATGTAAATACAGTTGAAATGACATTATATAAATTCAATAAGATTTAACTCACTGGAAAGATTAGATAAAGGTTGGTACAAGGCATAAAATGTCCAGTATGTAGAAGAAGCCTAACTTAGAAGAAGTCACTTTTTGCAATGTATGTTAATACAGTTATTTTGCCTATAATTGGATAACTTTGTGGAGTAATCAGGCTTTTAAGTTCCTATTTTGCTGTTTTAAGATATTACTCTTTATCATATTTTCACTGACCCTGTGTATTTCATTATACCTGTTAACTTACTAAAATACATCAGAGAAACCCACTTTATTTGCCTTACCTCTAAAGTATTGGTATGAAAAGCCAAAATTGATAATTTCTACAATTAATTAGGGTATATCTCCATGAGGTGAAGATCAACATGCAAGCATAAACAGTTTTTGCTATTAATATTTAACCTGAGTCTTGTCTTGTTCTTTCAGGGTGCCAGTGACACAAGTGGTGCCCCCTACAACTAAGCCCATGACAAGTTCAGCACCTTTGCCTACCAACTCCAGTGATGTCACTGACTTCACAGGAAGGGCAGCTGCTTCCAAACCTGAGGAAAAGATAAACTATTCAGTAGTCATTGGTGTCTCTGTAGGGGCAGTGGTGATAATAGGAGTAATAGCTTTGATTATAGGTAGCTGTTGTTTGTTAGTTTAAAAGCAGACATGCTGGAACTGTTGGTCTGATCAGTCATGACCAGCAAAATTGGACTTTTGAATTTAGTCATCATTCGACACGCTATACTAATTATTTATATGAAACCCAAAGCTATTTTCCCTTCCGTTTTAAACCTTCACAAACAAAGTAAGCTACCCTTATCGCACTGGTAGTATCTGTCTCAAAAGAATAGGGTGATTTTTGGTCCGAAAAAAAAAATCCATTCAGTCCAGCAAATTTTTCATTACTACAAATGTCCGGCCATTCTGAAAAGTTTTCAGCATGTCTGTAAAAGGCCAACTTTCAATAAGAATGATAGAAAGTATTTACTGTCAGCCACGCTATCTCACCAAGTCATCTAGGCCTGGTCCCTGGTCTAGAATTAACGAAAAATTTTTAAGATAAAAATTTGAGTCTTCTTAGGGGCCATTCAGAATAGAAGATCCAAGTATCAACTGGTCCAAGGATCAAATATGGCTGACCCTACATGAAAGGAAGGCTTCTAGGACAATTCCCCCCCCCTGGACAATTCCCCCCTGGGACAATTCCCCCTCCCCCCCCCCGGACAATTCTCCCCCAAGGGGGGGAATTGTCCTGGGGGGGGGGAATAGTCCGGGGGGGAATTGTCCTGATACCGAAAGGAAGACTGCTTTATCCTGTAATGGTCTCTCCGTCTCTCACACACCTCCCTACACATTGTCCCTGCAGGGGCACAGTAATTCAATCTCTGCTTCATTCGACCAGACTGAACAATTGGTTAATAAGTTATTTTTTTGTTGTCAAACATCATTTTTATATTGTTGGAGACCCAAGGAACATATTTTAGATGCATGTTACTGTCTAATGAGCTGTAATGTGAAGAGATGTGAAATTGTATTAGAGATACTAAAATTCTATTTTCATTTCAGTTATATGTAAAAGATCAGGAATGAATGAATGCAATGTCACAATGTGTAATCTCATTGGAGGTAAAAGTCTCAGTGATAGTATTTTATTCATATAATTTAAAAGAATGCTTTACATTAAAAACTACTGTTGTTTATACAATACTTTATTTAGTTTTTAATCTTGAATTTGCATGATAGATTATTTACCTAAGATTTGAATAAATTGTAAAGATCAAAAGATCAGTTTTATGGTACAATAAAGAATCAATTGTTCCTCTTTCAGGAAACAATCAAAATAGCTGTCAGTATGATCCCGTTAGTCAGTCATCATCTGGGAATTATCAAAATGGCCACACCAATGGCTTGGAGAGGGAAATGTCTTTAAATGCTAACAGTGACCCAGAGAATGAAAGCAGTCCTACTCTAGTTAACGGTAAATAATCTTGCTAGATTTGGATTCAGTTAGCATTAAGTTTTTCAAAATTGAGTAGACTGAGTAACTGACTGACTAGATCCTTTTGATGTGTGTATTGTATATGTCATCAGTTAAAAACTAACATGTTAGTCCTAAAGGTAGCAAAAGCTAAATTTTATAGAAATTTTAGCTCTTTTTTTAATGCCACCTCCTTTGTTCCTAAAATTATGATCCTTAAACCAGTTTTTGACTTCAGAGAATGGCCATGTCAATGTTTTGCCAAGGAGAGAGCAGTTACAGAATAGTGCTGTTGAAAGAGAGGGTGCTCAGATGCAAGGTATTGATTCTTGGCCTAGGTTTGAAAATCCGTCAATATCGTAATGGCTGAATCATTTCAAATGGGAAAAATATCATTATTTCAGATAAAATTTAGAATCATTAAAGTGTTAGTCCTTAAGGTAGCAAAAGCTCAATTTTATAGAAAATTCAGCTCTTTTTTTTTTTATGCCACCTCCGTTGTTCCTTAAATTATGATCCTTAAACCAGTTTTTGACTTCCTTATTTTCTTGTTTCTGGTCTTCAGAGAATGGCCAAAATGACCATGTCAGTGGTTTGCCAAGGGGAGAGCAGTTATAGAATGGCGCTGTGGATAGAGAGGGTGCTCAAATGCGAGGTATTGATTCTTGGCCTAGGTATGAAAATCAGTTAACTTCGTAATGGCTGTATCATCTCAACTGGGAAAATTATCAATATTTCAGATACATAAATTTAGATTCATTTTGGTGCTTTCACTGTTAAGAAAATAACTATTAGGTAGTCTGCTTTTTACTTAAAATATTTAGTGTCTGAAAAAATTCACAATTTTCCTGGTTGAAATGATCTAGCTGTTGCCATATTCAGTGGATAAAATTGAGCAGACTTTTTAGGTTGAGGTGTTTTGTCTTTTGCTACAACCAGAAAATTTTGTAGTTTTATTTTATGGCAATCCTGGACTTGTTATAATAATGATGTCTGCCGTGCACATATAGTGACTTTTAACAAGGTGGGCTGAAAGACAAAATATTTCACTTATACCAGTCTAGTAAAGCTACTTAAGTTATTTAATAAGCTCTCAAAAAGTATGTTAAAGACCAATACATGAGTTTTATGTATTTACAATAAAAATTTCACTTATGCTATGATCATTACCAATTTTGGAGTCAACATATTTTATTTTTCCAACAAGTCATTATTTACAATTTATGTAATTGAAAAAGCAAAAATAAAAAAGATAAGCAGCCATGTTTCTCAACCCTCTTCACATACATGTAGAAGCTTATTTTGCTTCAATAGTTTATAATAAACTTTTTTTCTGTCAGGTGATGATAACCCAGCCCCCCCAGTTCGTTACACATACGACCTCTTTCTGGTGCATAGTAGTGAAGATGAGGAGGAGGTTCTCGAGTTAGCAGAATACCTGGAGGAAGAACATGGCATAAAATGCTGCTATGCAGGCAGAGATTTTCAACTTGGGAAGCGCGTCATGAACAATGTGGAAGATCTTTTTGAGGAGTGTAGACACTCCTTATCGCAGGTGATCCAACACCAATTGTATGGGACACAGAAACACGACGAAAACCCCGCAATACTATACTCAAGAATATCACCGAGCACAAGATTCGAAATGACCATCACCTCAGGGTACACCAACGTGGAATATATCAAGTTCAAAGCCACCTTTGCTTCAAAGTTCAAGTGGACGAAGCAGACGACATCTCGAGCACCTCACTGACTATGAGCGACGGGGACGAGCGCATCGGCAGAGGGCGCTCCAAGACATTCTTACATTTTGTGATAAGAAATTGCCAGGGAAACGAAGATGAAGTGTTGAAAACTTTGAAGCTGGTTTATCTGCTGCCGGGAGAGGAGTATAAATACTGCAGCGATCTGTCCGGCCTTGTTGGCATGGACAGTGGCTGCTCTTTGTATACTAAAATAAAATGTGAAAACGACTCAAATGACCTTACACAATATATGGTGCATTATAATTGGAAATTTTTTGAATTAAACAAAGTGTGACGGTTGCTGTTCTTTCAAATTAAGTGGATTTTTCCTTTGAAATGATACCAAGTGACAAATAACATCCGTCCTTTTTATTTTTTTTCTTTATTTCAATACATTTTTCATGACACTGCTTGAAGATTTTCAGAAAAATTAATATATGTTATAATTGTGCTTAATTTGTTATTTTAACTTTTAAATAACTCCCAACTGCATGAATATCATATATGTCATCTTATTGCTTTTTTTATTTTATCGGAAATTGATATTATGTACGTATTTGTATTATATGTATATATACAAATGTATTTTGTACATTATGCTGACAATATAAGGAAAAAATAATCTGGTGTAATACTGATTTATTGATTTTATTTTAAAAATCTAATGAATTGATTAATTCATTTCATTATTAATTTGAATTTTGAACGTTAGTGTAAATATTGTAAATATGTACATAGATCCGAAGGATTCAGAAGGAAAAAAACTGTGCTGGCCATATTGTTTATTTATAAGGGAATAAAGACAACAAATATGAACTCTATGGTTCAATTCCTTTCGACTTTAGAGCGGTTTAATTCTAGATCTTTTACATTGCATGCATATTAAATTTGACCCTACTCCCCTTCATATAGACTGAATAGCCTTTTAAAAACATGGGTGGGAAACAGGTCAGCAGTGGCGGATTTAGAGGGGGGGGGGCTCAGGGGGTCCTGACCCCCCCCCCCCCCCCCCCCCCCCCCCCCCCNCTCCCAACTGCATGAATATCATATATGTCATCTTATTGCTTTTTTATTTTATCGGAAATTGATATTATGTACGTATTTGTATTATATGTATATATACAAATGTATTTTGTACATTATGCTGACAATATAAGGAAAAAATAATCTGGTGTAATACTAATTTATTGATTTTATTTTAAAAATCTAATGAATTGATTAATTCATTTCATTATTAATTTGAATTATGAACGTTAGTGTAAATATTGTAAATATGTACATAGATCCGAAGCGGAGTTAGTTTCAGAAGGAAAAAAAACAGTGTGCTGGCCATATTGTTTATTTCTAAGGGAATAAAGACAACAAATATGAACTCTATGGTTCAATTTCTTTCGACTTTAGAGCGGTTTAATTCTAGATCTTTTACACTGCATGCATATTAAATTTGACCCTACTCCCCTTCATATAGACCGAATAGCCTTTTAAAAACATGGGTGGGAAACATGTCAGCAGGGGCGGATTTAGAAGGGGGGGCTCAGGGGGTCCTGACCCCCCTTTTCAGTCTCAGAAATAAAATCACACTAATGGCCCCCTTTAAATTAGGATTTTGACTAGATGAATATCATAGTTCTAAACCGTACCAAATGGCACCGTTCGACCTCTAAAATACCAAATTTAGGGGGGCATTAAGCGGGCCACGAACTCCACCCTAGCGCTCCCCCCGCCAAGGGAGGGGGTGTCGGGTCGGTTTCGCATTCGCGTACCCCACCCCCTTCAAATGTTCCTGGATCTGTCCCTGGGTCGTGATCGTAGAGGTGGACCTGCTGAAATTTCTGAAAAAAAAACAGTTTCAACCTACTGATATGGCCCCTATTCTGTTGACTTTGGTCTTTTTCTTCCATCTCATCTCTCCGACTTCAAAGCAAAACATCCACCCCGCCCATGCATGTATTTTATTAAATAACAAGTTGGCATAACTGTTTGGTGGTTTGTGTCTTTTCTCACTCAAATGCTTGATAAAAATAAAAGATACGATGAAAAGTAGGCTTCTGAACCTGAATGTATCAATTTAAAGAAAATCTTTCAACAAAACGTATCAAGTGTCAAGCATTAAGAAAAAAAATCATTTAGACCAAAATGCCAAATTGACTTCCTGGTTCGACGAATCCCCACGTTCAGCAATACCCCATTGGATTTTTCCCAATCGATTTGTGACTGAGTCATGTTTCTTTTCTTAGGCATGTGGAAACTTTACTTCTTACTCCCACACAAAGGCATTTCTTTCATTGCATAAGACACAAGGGACGAACAATTGATACAAAACACTCGAGGGACCCGTTGGGCATTTTTGTTACCCGTTCATGCTATTGAGCGTGAGCTCTCCATCCCAGTGACTCGTGAATTCTGATTCTTATTTTTCTCCGCCCGTGAATTGGTTATTTGTGGTTTCCGGATTACCGAAACGCATTTTAATGAAATGTTGTTATTTTAAACATAAAATGTTATCAGTGAGATGTGAATAGAGAAGGCCTATTATTTACTGTGATTTGTAATTTTATTTTTCCCACGAACGTGACCATTACCACCACCCCCTATGTGACCCTCATACATTGTACTACACGTGACTTTAACTTTTTATTTATTTATCTATTAATTCATTCATTTTTCTATTTATTTATACACTGAATATCAAAATTTTATAATCATATTTTTATTACATTAACTGGTGTAATGAGAAATTGTACAGTGTTTACATACCCTAGTATACACCAGGGGATGAAAATTGGTAGATTGCAGATGGGACGGGGTGCAACAGTGGCGGATTTAGGGGGGGGGGGGTCAGGGGGTCCTGATCCCCCTTCGGTTTCTGAAAAAATTAAACCAAAAGTCCCCTCTTGAAATTAGAATTTTTGGCTAGCTATATCATAGCAAAACACCAAAAATGTCCTTCAGCGGGTCCCTCAAGGGGGTGGGAAGGGGGGGGGGGCTTAATTGGGTCCTCTTCCCAGCCAAGGCCTGTGATTCCTAACATAAAACTGCCCCCCCCCCTTCAATCCGCCCTGTGCATGCTATTTCAATATAAATAATCAGTCTGTTTCAACAATTTCCAGCCGACTGAGTCTAAATACAATCAGTGTCTAGAATCTACTGAGTCATATTTAGCTCAATATAAGTGGCCTGGAACTAAGAAATACGCAAGACTATTTTGCTCTCCCAGTTAAATTTTACCAACTTGGGTCGCAAATCATTTTCTGAGAAATAATAACGTGCGGTATTTGATAACTCAGTTTTTCTGGAATAATATTTTCCTTGGGAAGTGGTTATATTTTACTGTAGATAAACAAATGTAAATCGTTGCATGTTGTGTGAGTCTGCCTACATTATTGTACAACTGGCATACTCATGGGCAGATCCAGCTGGATTATTTGAAGAAGGAGCCCAGCATTTTAGGAATGGCAGGCCATGCCACCGATGCGAAACCGGTAAGTTGTTTTCAGTGTCAAAGTCAGTGAATGATTTCGCCCTTGTAAAGACTAAACACGCACGACGTTTAATTAAGGCTGGTACATGTAGGCCTATATTAAGCAAGTGTCAGGAGGTATCGCTGGTACCAACCCCTCAACCACCTTGAAAAGAAAAGTTAGCAGCAGTTCCTACCACCGGTACTGAAACAGATGGAGATCCATTGATTTTAACACGGTCCTCTACCCGACTTGATGGCCTTGGGGATTTGTCGTTAGATGGCGTTTTCACTTGTTGCTTCCCTTTCACAACGAGGCTGGTTTGTTGGGAAATCCCCAGTGGTGGGTGGAAGGGTATCACGTGATTTTCGGGAGCCAATGAAAAAAGCAGGAATTTTACACTCCGTTATAGGTAAACAAAATGGCACGTTCGACGCACCGGGGAGGATCGTTTATTTAGGAGGCATGCACATAAATTTGGTGGGTATTTTAAAAGCATTTTACTATTTACAACGATCAGTACCATCTCAACTTAACTCATTGTAGTGATCCGTTAATTAGAACTGAGTCTTCTAAATTTGCATACATCAGATATGTATATATTTGTACATTTTAAATTAACTTCTCTTAAACTGCCATGCAACATGTCATGTCTAAGTATATTTGAGTAATTAAAACGTACAAATATATACATATCTGATGTATGCAAATTTAGAAGTAGTGATCCGTTAATTAGAACTGAGTCTTCTAAATTTGCATACATCAGATATGTATATATTTGTACGTTTTAATTACTCAAATATACTTAGACATGACATGTTGCATGGCAGTTTAAGAGAAGTTAATTTAAAATGCAAATCAAGATTTAATTTAAATGTATCTACAATTAAGTTAATGTACATAGGCATGGCATGTTTCATGACAGTTACGAAAGCTAATTTGAAATGCAAATTAAGATAGAGTATAAAGGCAGTGACTTAGCCACTGAGAGAGACTTACAGACTGAGAGAGTTAGAGATAGTTATAGATACGGTAGAAGAGACCTGAGTCTTCAGGCGCTTGAATAAACCATGTAACAGAAAACTATTCCTGCCTGTCTCGGCTGACTTATTGGTGAAAAAGTAACTTAAAGAAAGTGTATAACCACCGACCGGTTATTACATCATGTGAAGTGATTTTCAAGTGTTTGGTCTGTATATGTTTTTATGACAATTTAAACTAGGCATAGCTTCATATGTAGTTTGACAATTGTAAACTGAAGTTTTCACACCACAAGCCTTCTTTCAAGTGAAATATCTCGAAAAGCACTCGGACGATTTTTTTCCAACTTTTCAGTAATGTTGCTCATTTATTTGTTGACAAAAAGTGCCGATGGCACCCGATGGGACCCCTGGATCTTTAGAGATATAGACGGTATAATCCTTCATACCCAATTACGACCATTTTTGTAGGAATGCGTCTTTATAATGTTAAACTCCCTCATTAAAAAGCATATATCTGAAAAAGTAAACGGTAGATTTTTTCCAAATCTTAATCTGACGTTTTTCGTGTACCTTTTTACATAATATGTAGCCTGCAACTGACAGCACCCCTGGGTCTTGGGATATATAGACAATGCAGTGCCATGGCAAATTACGGCCATTTTTGTTTGAGTGAATTTTGGATCACGCAGACCCCGTCTTTCAAATCAAATATCTGAAAAAGCAATCGGACAATTATTTTCAAAATTGTCAGAAATGTTGCTTAGATATTGGTTAGCAAAAAGAGCCTATGGCACCCAATGGCACCCCAGGATCTTGAGAATTATAGGCTGTATATAGTGCATGCCAAAGTACTGTTTTGGTTATCCCACAGCCAGCATTTATAACAACAGCATAATTGCACTTGTATATCACTTACATGCTTGTCTGTATTTTAAAGCATAATGTGCAATCTGATCACTATACAAGCACATTCCTACAACTGTTGAAGGGCTAGTCATGGTATTAGTCAGTTACAACTACTTGTCATTCACTGTGTATGATGTACAAGAGCCTATTATATCTCAACTGTAGCTCCATATAATAGCACTCTTTTATGCCACATACAGTAATTGGCTCAAGTACATATCAAATAAACATTTTTTTTAAATACTGATGATAAGTCTCATATCTTTTTCAGCATGGACTACAATTTTTATTTTTGAAATGCTGTGCACTATAAAGGTGAGAAGTAATTCATCGGAATACCATAGTTGTAAACTTGTGACTTATGTTTCCATTGCTCATCTATTTCGTTAACATTGACAAAAACATGTTCTGTGTTTGTTTTGCCTAAACTTTCATTTTAATCTTACTATCATAAAAATTGAAATCATATTTAAGTATAATGGTAACAGGTTACCTAAAAAGTTGAAGCCTTATCCAGTTAAATAATAATAATATCAAATATAAAACATTTACTGCTTTTTAATTTCAGGGAATGGAAACAGCTTATAACCTCATAATGGGATACCGCCTATGGATTGTAGCTGAAATTAGAGACTTGAGATAACAGGAATGATGTTTGTTATTTCCAAAATCTGTGCCTTCATGGAGTGTGACATTGTAATAAACATGATTGCTTTTTAATTACTCAGTCATCAAATGTTAAATTAGTAGTTTGTCACAATATCAAATATTGTATTATCTGCATAGAGAATTCCCCTCATCTTTTGTAAGTTAAGTTTTGATTAATTAAGTAAAGTGAGTAGTAAGTCTCATGAACTTGGAGAAAATTAAATACTGCAGATCTTGGAAAAAACTTCGTTTATTGTGATTTCTGTCAGATATGAGGATTTGTAAATGTTGATAATACATTACATTTTCTGTCTCTTATTATATGCATTTACCATGATTTCTCACTCTGAGTAATGTACGCATCTGGCAAACTAACTTGAAATTCAAGGCATATTTTATAGTTTTAAAAAAAGTGATATTAAAATCTGACCAAGACGAATTTAAAGTAATCTGAATTCTATCAGGATTTCAGTCTTGCCTGTGCTATGTATGTATTTGTAGGTTGTCACCCTTTTAAATCATTTAAAAAGTATTATTATATTATTTCAATATTTTGTGAATATTTAAATGAGTTATAAAATTTATAAGAAAAATGTAAGAAATAAAATATACTGTTAATTATGTTTTTATGAAATATGTGAAATAAAAAGTTTATAATCATATCAAAGTTCTTCCATTTGTTTATGATAATTTTGTCATTTTACATTTTCTTTGCCTTAAACTTTGGTCAAGCTTACTTTCCACAAAAAAAAAAAAAAAAAACTTTGTCACATGCCCTTTCTTATAGTTATCTGAATTATCAACTTGTCATAATTTACTATTTTAATTTCTAGAGTTAATTATTATTCTTATTCAAACAAGAAATTATCAATTATACACAGAAAAATTAAAGTCAATAACAAATCAACACTGCCAGCAAATTTTACTCTGCCCAAGCTACAGTCACTACAGGTATATAGGATAGTAGGCCTACACACTGACAGAGATGTGATACCTATGCCACGGTGACATTTTACAACTCTACTCGTCGGTTTGTTGATCATAAATTGCACATTTTTTCAAGTGTTTCATTATTAGTTTGTAGCATCCATATTTATATTTATATACATTTATACATAATGAAACAAAGTCGGCGTAACGTTACGCAAATGCCCCAATAAACAATGCATCGCACACAGTTGCGCCAACGCTTTACTGGACGAAGACGCAGGAAGACGTCGCCGGGAGCTCACTTTCGATGTTCACTCTTCGACGGCAAAACGTCAAATGACTGACGTGNATTGATTGTTAGATTTTGACGAATGATTAAAATGACCAAAACTAATTTAGTAGAATTAAGTTTAGATAGTTAAAGTAGGTTTTGGTTGTTAAATAGTGCCGATAGATTGTTGAATTGACGTCTGCATTTTTTGCGTGAATGGCGTTCCATAGTCGCCGGGAGCTCACTTTCGATGTTCACTCTTCGACGGCAAAACGTCAAATGACTGACGTGCGTGCGCATCTTTTGACGTATCACGTGATACCCTTCCAACCACCACTGGGAAATCCCCGAAAAACATTTAATTTGGATCCGCCATTTTAAGGTGAGTGAAAGAAAGGATTACCACTGCATAAGATCATTGGGATAAATATTTGGCCAGATCTGGATATTGAGGATAAAGTATTGGTTCGTTTTGTGTTTGAAAAGCACCATATGAAAAAACAGAACCCGTCTGTTTAAAAATAAGTAAAAGTTATTAGGTATTTACACGCAAGCACAGCTGTACCCATTTACTTTCTTAGAACATTTGGGATATTCTTGTAACAGGACAAGTGATGAACATTAAGGGTAAGTACCTGTGATTGCTTTCTTTTTGTCTCAATACTGGCCATATTAAGGCTTATAATTTCTCTTCAAATGATTTGTCAGTTTTACTTTTAAGAAGTGGTACCAGTATTTTATTTAAATGCTGTCCGAATACAAGGTCAGCCCTTACAAAGAAAAAAAAAAAGACAGCAAGCCACCATTATGATTGAACCACTCATACGTGGTATTCACACTAGCAAGTAAACTGTGGAAGAGTGAACTCTGATTGAATCGTGGTCGAATTAACCCAGTTTCATTGTCTTCTTACTGATATAGTTGATAGGAATGGTACAGTAGACTGCTATGTAACTTTTTCCATTCCCCATTACTTTGTACAGGTGACATCCGTCCTATTTACGTACTAACCCCAATACTCTGACTAATCCTAACCTGTACTAATCATAATGGAAGTCCCAGGACCACGATTCGGGTCAGACTATAATGTGTAATACAGTGCAACACAAGCAAGTAAACACAGGAAACAATCATTTCTAACAATTTACATAATAGGGTAATATGAAAACTAAATATATTGCTAGGTAATTAAAGGGATAACAACCATTCGTAAGATACCCACATTTCACAATAAATACATTGTAGGCAACTCAAAGAAATATTATAAATTCTATTTTACCACCAAAATGGCAGTTCACGCAATTGTTTTGGAATTTGTGCTTGCCATCACATCATCATCATCATCATGTGACCTCTATAGTTGGCTATACACTTAATCTGTTAAGAGGGTCATGGCTATCATTTCTTTTACACTTGCAGTTAAGCTGGTGCACTATTGTTCCAGTTAGAAAGTGATATGATAAACATGGCTATTATGCTGTATGAAATACTGAACTTACTCTTGAACATTGTAAACTTACAGTATTTACTTATTTTGTAAAATACACACCAGACATAACACAAGCACGTGCTCATATAATAAAATAAAATGCAAACATAAGCAAGCCACTTCAAAATAAACTTTCTTTGAAGTTGGACGCCTTGTTATTGTCTCTCCCTTGATCAGAGACCACATGTTGGACCTGATTAACAATCATGTCAGTACAAACTTGCGTCAAGAAAGAGTTTCATGAAGGGGGGAGGGGCACAAGGAGGGATAGTATACTGCAGTTCTTACATACCATGTCTGATACAGTCAGTGAACTGTATTGTTCGAATTTTTTATGAAATCTTATGAATTCCCCACTTACGTACTAGTAATTGTGGGCATGAGTTCCAAATGTAAACATTCCATCGTGACGGCTATGCAGAGTTAACTCTGATTTAACCCTTTAACCTGATATTAAGTAGATTTCTATTTATTTGGACCGTGGTCAGGGGTATG
This sequence comes from Lingula anatina, assembly GCF_001039355.2. Next base: position 693,660 of record NW_019775735.1, on the reverse strand, counting down.
TACAGGGTAGTCTGTTCAAATTGGAATACTTGTAAGTTAACCCAGATAGGTCCTAAGGACCTTGGTCAGGTCTTAATTGCGGTCGAAAATGCAAGTGTGAATGGGGTATATGTCATCTACAGATGAGTGAAGTGTTTATTGTACTAGTTCTGTCGCTTTACCATTAACAACATTTTTCTCTTGTTTTAGTCCCTTGTTGAAGGGGGTTACCATAGCGACAGTAACCTTCCATACCCACCTGGTTATTCGGCTATGTTGGATATATACAAGGTAAGTGCTGGTTAGAAAAACACAAGTTAGAAATCTTATGATGTTTTGTAATATTTACCTGGATTGAATAAAAAATTCCTTTACTTCTAGTAGATCTATGCATAATTTTACTAGTAGCTGTATAAAAATTTTGAAGAATATAAAATATGTGAGTTTACAGCGGATTTGTTTAAAAGAATCTGCTAATGTGGCTTAAATATGTGGCACATCTACTGAAGCTGCTAAACAAAAGTTTATTACCCCTTACAGCTTCAGTAGGCATGCTAGACATTAGAACCGCTTAGGCTGTACTTCATGCAATTTAGTGAGAAACCCCTTGATGATGGATAGATTTTGCTTTATCCATCTAGGTATGGGAATGGGGTGTAATATTCTATTGTTTTTTATGGGTTTCTCTCCAGAAAATTGTCATCATTCTTCCCTGCCTAGCTTGCCTACAAGGCATCAAGACCTGTGATCCAGGTACGTATGCACGAACATGTGTTTGCATGCATGTTTGATTTCACTGATAATCATAAATATGTATGTGTAAATGAACATATTTGAAGTAGCAGACTATATGTATATATATTGCTTGTAAGTGAGCATTGTTATAGGCGGTAGACATGTAAAAATCACCATTTCTTGTAATCTTAATATTTCTGTGAAGAATTTGCATATGACTGAACATGTTTTAAATTAGGAAAAATAAGGAGCAACAGTTTTATTGAAACTGAATGTGTGATTGTGAAGAATGCCTCCTAGGTTGTATGTCAAAGTGATTTATCATTCTTATAATCCTCTTAGTTGTATTTGCATTTATTTATTTATCATTTCATTATGTACATATATTTTTATTATTTTTAATGTTTATTTCTTTATTGTTACATTATTTAAATATATTTTTATTTTTTATCTTTATTTTTTTTAATTATTTCATTATGTACTTATATTTTAATTATTTTTTACCTTTATTTATCTATTAGGTCAAGAACCTGATGGCAATGGCGGTTGTAAAGAATGTGCACCTGGTCTTTTTAATCCTAATCACAATCCTGTGGATTCCACACTTGCCTACTGTATAGCATGGACCAAATGTAATGAAAAAGGCCAGTATATATTAAAAGAAGGGAGTGCTCAAGAGGTAAGTAAGTTATCATCAAGTGTCAAGCCTGGTGCAGGCATAGAGGATCAGGGTCCAGTTTACTCTATTGTCAGTCAGTTGGATGTGGATGTGTTGTTGTACAGTTGTTGATTTGTTGCAAAGGCATTAAGGCTATCAATATATGATGTTCTTTGTCTTCATCTGCTTGTTCTTCCTTCAATTTTCCCACAGAGTACTAGTAACAGTGTTTCTGTTCCATCTTTTCTGATGATATGGCTTAGAGATTTCGTTTGTCCTTTTCTGATTGTTTTCATCAGTGAGCGTTGTAGGTGATTGATTATATGTCATGTGAGTTTACTGTGGATTGTCTAAAAACTGTAGAATTTTATACATTTTGCCTATAAAAGAGAGAATTATGATTAGTATGCTAAGTACTAGAGTACTGATTATTATGCTAAGGACTGAAAAGTGATGCAAATTACACCTTTTCTGTACAAAGAGAGGGATTTTTTTTTCTTTTACATGATTTTCATGTCAAGTAGGGTAAATGTAATAGCAGTTCAGCCAAAGTCTTCTTTTCACATTTTTCTCCCAAACTACAATGATCTGTTGGCAACTGACAGGTGTTAACAATACCTTATGGCAGTGGGTAGATAGTATCTCTAGTTTAAATTTGAACCAGTATATTTTGAAGGAATTTTCTAACCTTCGATAACTTTCATTAAATTACTGCATGTCTGACAGGTGTCATATATTAAATGTCAATAACACTACATCAGATAGCAGGATTTGCTGGCCCAGTGGTAATGTCCTTGGCTGCCAAACACTGTTCTGTTTTGTTCTTTTATTTATTTATTTATTTATTTATTTATTTATTTATTTATTTATTTATTAAATAGTGTATACTGATCTGTTATCATGGTTCAGTAATTGATGTGATGGGTATCAGCTAGTAGATTATNAGAGAGGACCAGTGGCTTTAACCACTTGTTATAGTTTATTTTTGCGTTGTATTGGATTAATGTGGCAGTCTAAGGTTGTCCTAGGTGGTTTTCAAGTTTATGCGCCGGGTTTTAATATCATTTAGCGATTTTACGACAACCGTTTACTATCCAATCAAGGTGACAGCCGAGCGTGCAAACAAACTACCCATTCGGAACTCCTCGACAATTTCCGGCTATCTTCCGAACGCCTTGAAATTAGTCTCGGATGTATGACAGTAAAAAATGTCGCCTACGCACAACATATGTGATCAGGTCAAGAACCCGGATGGACGGCGCCGCATCACTAATGTATACCGCAATCAAAACAATATAGTTCCCCAAAACACGTGGATCTAACAAATCACTCGGATGATGTTGTGCGTAGGCGATTTTTTACTGTCATACATCCGAGACTAGTTTCAAGGCGTTCGGAAGATAGCCGGAAATTGTCGAGGAGCTCTGAATGTCCTGTCAGGGCGCCGCCATGTTTATTATTGTTTACATCCGGGTATCTAGAGTTTGCACCCAAAATGGCGACGTCTGTCATACGGCCGAGATATAATGACGCAGGAATCAATCGACGGTGAGCCGAGTGACAAACTACCCTCGATGTGAACAGTTTGCTCTTGCGCAATACCGCTGTAGGTAGTCAGTCGGGGTTTTGTGGTACTAATTTAGTTCAAATTCACGTAAACTTCGAGCGACGAAGGCTTGATATATGACCAGAGCTTAGGTGGACATTCAGGATAAGGATTGGTTCGTCTTGTGTTTAAAAAGCACTATATTATTATTATTAGGGAGAACACCCTGGCTTTTAGCGAGAGGACTCCAATTTTAGGTCAAGTACATTTATGATGTACCCATCTTGTTTCTTAGAACTGCAACACTCGAAATTCTTGTAACAGGACTGCCTTTTAACATCAGGGGTAAGTACCTGTAATGCTTTCTTTTTTTTCTCTCAACACTTGGTATATAATTTCTTTTCAAATGATTTATACGTGTTACTTTTAACTTAAAAATGGTATTTTATTTCATCGCTGTCCGTATACAAGGTCAGCCATAACAGTCTAAAATACAGCAAGCCACCATCGCGACTGAACCGCTCATACAGCTTTTTACACTGGCAGGGAAATCGCGCAGAGTGAACTCTGACTGAATGACGGTTAAGTAAACCCAGTTCCAGTCGGCAAATAGCTGTAAAGCTAATGTTTCCTTTCAATTTATACCCGACATGAAATAAAAAGTATTGTATTGTATTGTATTCCATTGTTTTCTCACTGATACAGTTGATAGGAATGGTACAGTAGACCACTAAGAACCGTAGACCATTACTTTTTACAGGTGGCATTCGTCCCATATACTAACTCCAATACTCTGACTAATCGTAACCTGTACTAATCATGTGGGACCCTTGACTTCCATTCCTAGGACCATGATTTGGGTCAGACTATAATGTGTAATACAGTGCAACGCAAGCAAGTAAACACAGGAAACAATCATTTCCAACAATTTACATAATAGGGTAATATGAAAGCTAAATATATTGCTAGGTAATTAAAGGGATAACAACCATTAGTAAGATACCCACATTTCACAATAAATACATTGTAGGCAACTCAAAGAAATAATAATAAATTCTATTTTACCACCAAAATGGCAGTTCACGCAATTGTTTTGGAATTTGTGCTTGCCATCACATCATGTGACCTCTATAGTTGGCTATACACTCTGTAATAATCTGTTAAGAGGGTCATGGCTATCATTTCTTTTACACTTGCAGTTAAGCTGGTGCACTATTGTTCCAGTTAGAAAGTGATATGATAAACATGGCTATTATGCTGTATGAAATATTAAACTTACTCTTGAACATTGTAAACTTATTGACTTATTTTGTAAAATAAACATCTGGCATAACACAAGCACATGCTCATATAATAAAATAAAATGAAAACAGAAGCAAGCCACTTCAAAATAAATTTTCTTTGTAGTTTTACGCCTTGTAATTGTCTCTCCCTTAATCAGGGACTACATGTTGGACCTGATTAAGAATCATGTCAGTACAAACTTGTGTCAAGAAATAATTTCATGAATAGAAGGGGGGAGGGGCGCAAGGAGGGATAGTGTATTGCAGTTCTTACATACCATGTCTGATACAGTCAGTGAACTGTATTGTCGGAATTTTTTATGAAATTTTATGAATTCCCCACTTGCGTACTAGTAATTGTGGGCAGAAGTTCCAAATGTAAACATTCCATCGTGACGGCTATGCAGAGTTAACACTGATTAAACCCTTTAACCTGATACTTAGGCTGTATTCCCAGAGCTTTTAGATTGATCTATCCCCGCGGGGAGTCTCACTAGATTACTGTCAGATAATTTGGCTTAAATGTCTGTCCCGCGTACGACAAGCTGTAAGGGGGTAATTAACTTTCGTGTCTGGCTGACAGCTATTTAGCGTGAACCCCCAGGGAGTTAGGTCGATCTAAAGTAGATCGATCTAATCTCTGGAAATGGGGTCTTAGTAGATTTCTGTTTATTTGGACCGTGGTCAGGGGTATGTACAGGGTAGTCTGTTTAGATTAGAATACTTATAACTTGTTAACCCAGACAGGTCCTATGGACCTTGGTTAGGTCTTAATTGCGGTCGAAAATGCAAGTGTGAATGGGGTCGTCTACAGAGGAGTTGAGTGTTTATGGTACTAGTTCTGTCGCTTTACCATTAACATTTTTCTCTTGTTTTAGTCCCTTGTTGAAGGGGGTTACCATTGTGACAGTTACCTTCCATACCTGCCTGGTTATTCGGCTATGTTGGATATATTTAAGGTAAGTGCTCGTTAGAAAAACGCAAGTTAGAAATCTTATGATGTTTTGTAATATTTACCTGGGTTGAATGAAAAATTCCTTTACTTTTAGTAGCTGTACTACTTCTACTAGCTAGTAGCTGGATAAAAATTCTGAAGAATATATAATATCGGAGTTTACAACAGATTTGTCTTAAAGCTGTAAATTCTTCTACATTTTACCAATAAAAGAGAGAATTACAATTTCAGTGCTAAGTACTGAAAAGTGTTCCCATTTACACTATTAAATTGATTTATTAAGAATATAAATAGATGTTTCTGCACATTTTAATTAACAAATCTTACCCCTCGATTTGACCTGGAGTGTGAGACCCCATTTCCATACCTAGATCGGTCCTGAAGGGATTCTCCCTAAACTGCACTTGGCTAATGTGGCTTACATGTCTGGCACATCTACTGAAGCTGCTAAACAAAAGTTTATTAACCCTTAACAGCTTCAGTAGGCATGCCAGACATTAGAACCTCTTAAGCTGAACTTCATGCAATTTAGTGAGAAACCCCTTGGAAGATGGATCGATCTTTCTAGATCGATCTTGGTATGGGAACGGGGTCTAATTCTATTGTTTTTCATGGGTTTCTCTCCAGAAAATTGCCATCATTCTTCCCTGCCTAGCTTACCTACAAAGCACCAAGACCTGTGATCCAGGTAAATATGCACGAACACAGGGGCGGATCTAGAAATATTTTCTGACAGTCTTCCACATTATCATTGTTGGTCCATCCTCCATTTTTGACCGTCTTCCAACAGAAAAAAATAGGTGCTCATCAATGTAAACTTAGAAATTTGACCATCTTCCTGAAGACCTAGAAGACTGCCTCAATCCCCCCCTGCGAACATGTGTGTGCATGCATGTTTAATTCCACTGGTAATCATAATTATGTATTTGTAAGTGCACATATTTGAATTAACAATCTTTGTATATTACTTGTAAGTGAGCATTGTTATAGCTATAGGCAGTAAACGTAAAAATCACCAGGTCTTATAGTTCTTATACTGTGAAGAATTTCCATATGACTAAACGTGTTAAATTAGCAACAGTTCTATTGAAATTGTGGCCTTGTATTGAAATTATTTTTTTTCATGTTCTCTCTTTTTTTTTTTCAAAGTTGAGTTTTTGTCTGAAAGAGAATGTGTGATTGTGAAGAATGTGTCCAAGGTTGTTTGTGTCAGTCAGAGTGATTTATCATTCTCATAATCCTCTTAGTTTTATTTGCATTTATTTATTTAGCATTTCAATATGTATATATTTTTTATATAATTTCTTGATGTTTATGTATTTATTTATTATTTCATTATTTACATTTATTTTTATTTTTTATCTTTTTTTTTTAATCATTTCATTATGTATATATCTTTTAATTATTTTTCATCTTTATTTATTTATTAGGTCAAGAACCTGATCGCAATGGCGGTTGTAGAGAATGTCTGCCTGGCCATTTTAACACTAATCACAATCGTGTGGATTCCAGTTTCGCCGACTGTATAGCATGGGCAAAATGTAATGAAGAAGGCCAGTATATATTAACAGAAGGGAGTATTTATAAGGTGAGTACAGGGACGGATCCATGATTTTTTTAAGGGGGGTCGCAGTCTCTGTTGCAGTCTCTTTTTTATGTCTCTTTATAGGCCAGTCCCTGTTTTTTTAGCTCTCTCTTTTATATTGAGTCAGGTATATATATATCAGATATCACTACTCACTATCATGTTGCTATTTATCAAAGTTAATCTTATATCCAACATTCAGATTGAAAAATCTGAGGAAAATAATAATAATCTCCTATTAAGGAAATGTCCTTTTGATATTTCTGTCTGATGACCTGAAGATTATTTTCACTTTGTATCAAGAAAATGAAATTGTATTGTGGTCTCAGTCGCGTACAATGTAAATAATCCTATGTGTAATGTTTATTTAAAGCCATTGCTGTTTTATCTCAATGCTAAATTCACAACAAACTAAATAATGGCTCAATACATTTTATTTCACTTTAGAAGCTTTATTAATGAATAATTTTTTTCTCAGTTTTCATGTTCAAAGTGATATAAAATTAAAAGGTTTCCTTACATACATATGTCAGCTTGAGCTGACTTGGTTTAACTTCATTTTACCTCAGGATCGCCAGTGCTGGTGCAATGAAACAGCTGGCTATGGACCAAAACGACCGAAGCGATGTTACGAAGGCGGCTCTGTGCAAACTGGAGAGCTGGAGGAGGCGTGCCAGTGCCGCAAGTGTAAACGGGAAGGAGACTGTCCTCTGCTCAGGGATAAGAATGGAAGTCGGTGCCTTTTTATTTATTTATTTATTTATTTATTTATTTGATTGTTATGTGTTTATTTAATTTTCATTTCTTGATTTATTTATTTGATTTTTATTTATTTATCAATCAATTTATGTATTTGATTTTTATGTGTTTATTCATTTTTTTATTTGTTTGTTTATTTATATTTTATTTTATTTTCATTTCTTGATTCATTGATTTAATTATCGTTATTATTTTTTTTTTACATTTTTTCTCTTTACTAAAACAACATGCGATTAAACAGGAAAAAAAAAAACAAGCAAATGGCCATATCTTTTAAACGCAAGAATGCAGATATCCCTAAGCTCGTTATTGACAAATCAGATGTTGAATTTGTAGAATCATTTAAATTGCTTGGAGTGTATATCTCTAATAACCTCACAATGGAGTGTATATCTCTAATGACCTTCAAATGAAAGACTTCCATTATAGATTTATTAAGATATCAAATAGAAGTTTGTTTTAAAATTCAACAACAACCAAGAAATATAAGGAGCATTCACATCGAGAAGAGCGGAGGTCTAGTAAGGCCGCGGCCTAAATATGGCAGACCAACATGAAAGGAAGACTGCACATCCTGTTAATCCTCACCACGCGTGGTCCCAGCAGGACCAAAGTAATTAAATCTCAGCTCAATTCAACCGGTCGAGGGACAACTCATAGGGGGAGGAGAGACCATTAAAAGAATAACAGTCTTCCTTTCATGTAGGTCTGCCATATTTAGGTCGCGGCCTTACTAGACCACAGCTCTTCTCGACTTGAATGCTCCCATAGTATTGGTGTTCAAGCATTTTTTTAAAATTAAGTTGATGTATTCATTTGTTCATTTATTGTATTTATTGGGCTAGCAGTGATTTCATCCTTAACTCTTTGACTTGAACTTAATATTTTCATCAATATGCATACTTAGCAAACATAAAGAGTAAAAATACAATATTCTAAAAGATTTCAGCAGGGCCTTGGATGTGCAATATCTTCATTGGTTTTTGTCATATATATATATATATATATATATATATATATATATATATTTGATCTTATACATTAAACATTTCAGACCTGCTTGAAGAACTTACACTAGATGTGGGCCATGAAAGTATAGGTTTGAACTCTTGTCGGCCTTGCAGTGGGTATGTAAATACAGTTGAAATGAGGTTATATTAATTCAATAAGATTTGTTCACTGGAAAAATTAGATAAAGGTTGGTGCAAGGCATAAAATGTCCAGTATGTAGAAGAAGCCTAACTTTTTGCAATGTATGTTAATACAGTTATTTTGCCTATAATCAGATAACTTTGTGGAGTATTCAGGCTTTTTATTTTCTATTTTGCTGTTTTAAGATATTACTCTTTATCATAATTTTCACTGACCCTGTGCATTTCCATTATACCTGTTAACTTACTAAATTACATCAAAGAAACCCACTTTATTTGCCTTACCTCTAAAATATTGGTATGGAAAGCCAAAATTAATAATTTCTACAATTAATTAGGGTATATCTCCATGAGGTGAAGATCAACATGCAAGCATAAACAGTTTTTGCTATTAATATTTAACCCGAGGCTTGTCTTGTTCTTTCAGGGTACCAGTGACACAAGTGGTGCCCCCTACAACTAAGCCAGTGACAAGTTCAGTACCTTTGCCAACCAACTCCAGTGATGTCACAGACCACACAGAAATTGCAGCTGCTTCCACACCTAAAGAAAAGACAAACTATTCAGTAGTCATTGGTGTTCTTGTTGCAGTAGTAGGGGTAGTGGCTATAATAGCTGTGATGATAGGTAGTTGTTGTTTGTGAGTTTTAAAAGGCCAGTTTTAAATCAAAATGGACCAACGTATTCATTGTTAGTCCAGGCTATCTCACCTAGTCATTTGAAGCTGGTCCCTTGTCTAAACCAGAAAATTTTTTTTAGATTAAAATTTGAGTCATCTTAGGGGCCATTCAGAAAAGAAGATGTGAGTATCAGCTGGTCCAAGGATCAAATATGGCTGACCGTATATGAAAGGAAGACTGCTTTATCCTGTAATGGTCTCTCGGCCTCTCACTCCCCTCCCCACACATTGTCCCTGCAGGGGCACAGTAATTCAATCTCTGCTCCATTCAACCAGACTAAAAAGAATTATTGATTGATAAGTTATTATTTGTTGTCAAAAATCAGTATTTTTTAGATTGTTGGAGACCCAAGGAACATATTTTTAGATGCATTTTACTGTCCTATGAGCTGTAATGTGTAGAGATATGAAATTGTATATGAGATACTTATTAAAATATATTTTATTTTCAGTTATATGGAAAAGATCAGGAAACTCATGCCATGTCACAATGTGTAATTGTGTTAAAGGTAAAAACCACAGTGGACAACTTTTATTTATATAGTTTAAAAGAATGCTTTACATTGAAAACCACTGTTGTATATACAGTGCTTTATTTAGTTTTTAATCTTGAAATTGCATAACATATTATTTACTTAAGATTTACAGACATGCTGAAATTGTCGGTCTGAACAGTCATGTCAGGGAAAATTTGTCTGGACCAGTGAAAAATTGGACTTGGTCGGTCCAAAGGACCAACAAGAGTTTTAAGAACTGCAATTTCGAATATACAGTCATCATTCAACATACTTCACTTATCAAATTATTTAAAACACAAAGCGTTTCTTCCCTTCCATTTCAAACCTATCACATTCACAAACAAAGTAAGCTACCTAATCATACTGGTATTATCTGTCTCAAACAGACAGGGTGATTTTCAGTCTAACAAAAATCCATTTGGTCCAGCCATTCTGAAAAGTTTTCAGCATGTCTGGATTTAAATGAATTGTAAAGATCAAAATACTGCTTTTATGGTACAATAAAGAATCATTTGTTTCTCTTTCAGGAAACATTCAAAATAGCCATCAGTATGATCCTGTTAGTTGGTCATCATCCGGGAATTACCAAAATGGCCACACCAGTGGCTTGGAGAGGGAAATGTCTTTAATAGGTAACAGTGACCCAGAGAATGAAAGCAGTATTACTGTAGTGAACAGTAAATAATCTTGCTAGATTTGGATTCAGTTAGCATTAAGTTTTTCAAAATTGAGTAGACTGAGTAACTGACTGACTGGATCCTTTTGATGTGTGTATTGTATATGTCATCAGTTAAAAACTAAAGTGTTAGTCCTAAAGGTAGCAAAAGCTCAATTTTATAGAAAATTCAGCTCTTTTTTTTTTTAATGCCACCTCCGTTGTTCTAAAAATTATGATCCTTAAACCAGTTTTTGACTTCCTTATATCTTGTTTCTGGTCTTCAGAGAATGGCCAAAATGGCCATGTCAATGGTTTGCCAAGGAGAGAGCAGTTACAGAATGGTGCTCTGGAAAGAGAGGGTGCTCAAATGCAAGGTATTGATTCTTGGCCTAGGTTTGAAAATCAGCCAATACCGTTTTGGCTGAATCATTTCAACTGGGAAAATTGTCAATATTCCAGATACATCAAATTAGAATCATTAAAAATTAATACATTTTTGTGTATCATTTTGGTAATTTCACTGTTAAGAAAAGAACTATTAGCTAGTCTGCTTTTCAACTGTATTGTTACCATTTAATAGGAATGTTCTAATTAAAAAAAATTATTACTTAAAATACATATAGTGTCTGAAAAAATTCACAATTTTCCTGTGTGTGATCAAGCCATTATTACCATATTCAGTGGATAAAACTGAGCAGACTTTTGAAGTTGAGGTGTTTTGTCATTTGTGACACCCAGATTAAGTAATTTAGTAGTTTTATTTTATGGCAATCCTGGGCCTGTTATAATAATGATGTCTGCTGTGTACATGTAGTAACTTTTAACAAAGTGGGCTAAAAGACAAAATATTTCACTTATACCAATCTACTAAAGCTACTTAAGTTATTTAATAAGCTCTCAAAAAGTATGTCAAAGACCAATACATGCGTTTTATGTATTTACAATAAAAATTTCACTTATGCTATGATCATAACCAATTTTGGAGTCAACATATTTTATTTTTCTAACAAGTCGTTATTTACAATTTCTGTAATTGAAAAAGCAAAAAAAAAAAAAAAGAAAAAAAGATAAACAGCCATGTTTCCCAACCTTTTTCACATACATATAGAAGATTATTTTGCTTCAATAGTTTATAATGAACTTTTTTCAATCAGGTGATGATAACCCAGCCCCCCCAGTTCGTTACAAATACGACCTCTTTCTAGTGCATAGTAGTGAAGATGAGGAGGAGGTTCTCGAGTTAGCAGAACGCCTGGAAGAAGAACATGGCATAAAATGCTGCTATGCTGACAGAGATTTTCAACTTGGGAAGCGTGTCATGAACAATGTGGAAGATCTTTTCAAGGAGTGTAGACACATAGCACTTTGTTTGACTAGAAATTATTTGGCTAGTAGTTGGTGCCAGCATGAGCAGAGCATGGCACTGGGTAAAGCCACAGAGAATGGCGGTCAGGGGATGATCCCGCTGCTCTTCAGTGGCTTTCCCGAGTCTGATGTTCCACCAACCCTGAAAGCTTACTCTTACTTCAAACTGACTTCTGATCCACAGTCTTTAACACAGCTTGCCAGACATATTAAAGGTATTAACAAAGAAAAAGTCTGCTTCGGAGGGAATTTATAGATGATAACCACTTAAGAGAAAATATTCGCCAGTTATTATCCCCAGGGCTGCTGAGGGTCTATAACTGGAGGGTTAATACGTATATGCATAAGGGCATAGTGTTTTTCACCCTGTCTCTTAGTAGTTTATCCCACCTCACTCAAACTTTGCTACATTTTCTAGAAATTCTTAAATTATACGGTGGCTGGGATGTGCTGTATTTTAAAATTTTTAAAATGTTTAATTTGCCAAAAAAAAAAAAAAAAAAAAAA
>NW_019775735.1:630375-679218 GCF_001039355.2 Lingula anatina | reverse complement strand
AAAAAAAAAAAAAAAAAGAATTAGTGCCCAGTCTCACACTAACCGAATTTTTCTGGTAATGAAGAAAAAATTGTAAATCTAATTCTGCAAATAACATATTGCATTAATGGATGTCAATTCTGCAAGTAGGTAAATCTTGCAGTATTTGAATTTTTTATTCAGAGTGCTTTTATTTTTCAGGCTGAGGGGAACAGAGGTCAAGGACTTTGGAAGCTCAAGGTCATCCTGTCATCGGTCACTCTCACTAGATGATTGCTAGTATCAGTCTTCTGGAGGGAGGATGACCATCTGATAAAACAGAGATTTGTGGTTATTTATTTAGTTAAGCTGTTGTCCCACAGTTCACAGTGCAGCTGTTTTTCGGCAGTTTTAGATGCAGCTGTTGTCCAAGTGATGCTCTTGGGGCGCAGTTCACAGGGCAATTGTTCAACAATAAAAATTGCCCTTTTTTTTTTGGCATGATAAAGATTGCAATTCTCAACAGACCTTAGTGCAATTTGAACTGTTATAAAACACATCTGAAATGACGTAAAATTGCCAGGCAGTTGAGGTTTGCATGGTCCTGGAATGCAGTCCCTTTCATACAGTATATTAGGGAAAAATGGTTAACCTTTATATTATATTTTAGTGTGCATTCTCATTAACACCATTGCTCTACATAGGTCAACCCGCTTTTGCAGGGAGTCTCACTGAGTGCAATCAGCTTAACAGATTTCCACTTCGCCTCCTTGCTTCAGTAAAACACAGAAGCTAGTGATTATACAAGTACGTTGGAAACAAAAAGAGGTGTGTCATTCAGTTAAGCTGATTGCACTCAGTGAGAGTCCCTGCAGATTTAGTTCAATCCATGTAGACCGATGATGTCTATTGGAATGGGGTCCTAGACCTTCAATATGACAAATCTGTTTTGGAGATATGTTTATGTCAGTGAGACGTTTTGCAATTAAGGTTTTGAAAATTATCCATGTTATAGTGGATTATGTGTAGAAGTATTTTAATACTTATATTTAATAATAATATTAAAAATTTGTACAAACGTGGAAGATGCAACTTCAGTTCTAAGAGACAGGTAGCAGAGTTACAAAAAAAATTATTTTTTTATTTCACAGCTCAATTCATTTTGGGATTCATGTAAGTTTAATATTTTTATCTGTAATGAATTCATATAAGCTGTTGACAGAGTTTGAATTTATTGATTTAACACAATGTGCATCAAAGAATTGCATGTATTTAATCATTAATGGTGAGTCAGAGTATTCTTTTTAGAAGTACCAGCTTTTTCTGTGATCAGTGCATTTTTTCAACTGCATGACCATTGTTAAGATTCTGAAGTATTCCACACCAAGCTCAGCTGTAAATAATGAAGGTTCATCTTTGCTTGTCTGCTTTCAAGCTATTTTTTCTTCAACTGGAGTGATATATGTTGAAAGTGCAAAATGTGGTTGCCCTTTTCTTTTCATATTGGACTAAGCTATTAAAAGTGCACTCCATGAGATTAACCTGCCAAAATGGATTTTTGCAGTAGTTTTTGTCAGCCTTTTTTCTTCAATTGTTGTAAATGTTGAAACTACAAAGTATGGTTGTGGATTCAATGTTACAATGAGATACATGAAGGCTGTACTGAATCTTATGCCCTTTTTTCTTGGGGGGGGGGGAGGTTTGTAGAAAACCTCATGAAAGTTTATAAAATGTTACATGCACTTAAGTTTTGATTAAATTAAAGAAACTATCCTTTGGACAAAATGATGTCTCTGAAATAAACTTCTCAAGTTTGAATAATTCAGTGAGTTGCAGTGTATCATATCTTCCATTGTGTAGTGTTCAGATAAGTGTAATTTCACCTTCATCTGTTTATGTTGTTTCTTTAGCTGTATTTGAAGTGTGCAGCATAACTGTTGCATACAAAGAAATACATAGTTTAGAGTGAGGAAGACGGAGGGAGAGAATCCATGTTGCTCATTTTGAAAAGTGATAATGGGGGAAAGGGGGGGTGCAGGCCACCCATCACTCATCCTTTCTTAGATCTGTCCATTCTTACACAGCTACCACTAGTGGGCTAGATTTGGTCTTAAAGTGCAATTTAAGTTCACAAGTGATCTTTTTAAACATTACACCATTTTAAACATTACAGCAGTAGTCTTAAAATGAACTGAATCTGCTTTTAAGATCAAAAATGATCTAACATCTACTTAAGTGGTTAAGAAGTTTTCTCCAGTCACAAAGGGGGATACCTCCCCTCACAAGGGTGAACATCTCTGCTCACAAAAGGAGAATGTGTAAAGGCAGACTACTCAATTGGCTGTTAGTCTAAAAATCGTCTTACTCATGGTTTAAGATCATGTAAGACTATTTGAAATCTTAAATTGCACTTTAAGACCAAATCAAGCCTACTAGTGATCTCACTTAAACTTGCAGATGCTTTTGGCAAGCTTTGTTTTAAGTGGCCTTTAACATTATTCTCCACATTTCGCCTTAAGTTAAACCAGTAGGCGTTTCTTTTCCATGGTTTCTTTATTCTGATGGAAATTCATCTGTGTAGTCGTAGAATATGATTAAGGTATAGCTCTATTTTTAGTGTAGAAATTGAAAAGTTTAATACTTGAATCATGGTCTCTTTATGTTTTAACATTATATGTTATAAGTTATTATCATATGGCCAGCTAAGCTTATAATGGTTAGGCAAGAATGAACACTGGTGCATGCAGTAATTATAGGATGAATTATACACCAGTAATGTGATATTTTTTGTCAGCCTTTTAAAGGCCGTGTGTGCGATTTTAAGTTTTGATTTTTAAAGCTCTGTAAACAGGCTGATAAAATGTTTCATGTATGTCACTTGCAGAAGGCTTCAGTATAAGGACTCGTACACATTTTTTTTTTGTTTTTTGCCATTTGTTATACTCTGGAAGGTGATACATGTGTTAGAGGTTTTCCAAGTTAGAGATATAATTAAGGAATTGGGTGAAACCTGATTCTTTGGTTCTATTTTTAAAATAGAACGCCAAAACATCAAAGAATAAAGGACGTCATCTGATGTCAAGTGAATAAGGATGGATATTGTTTTTCAACCAAGTTATCAAATACACTGTTTATGTCACAATGACTTTAACCCTTTATCCCTACATTGTCGCAAATAAGTCGTGTTAGAAAACTGAATATTTGTGACCACAAAATCGATGACCTTTTACCGAAATTCTTTACCATTTTACTGGAAAAGGAATGTCCATGCAAAGGTTTAAAATAAAACAGGTGATAAATCACTTGCTCTAAAAATAATTTTGCGATTTCATTTAGATTTTTGTTTTGTTTTGTTTTTATTAATAATTCTATGTAAAGCAATACTTGAAAATTAATTTTTATGCCCTTTCACTATCACTTGGAAAGGAATCAATTTTACTATTAGCTGAAAATAAATGCTTCGATCATCATTATTATGAGGAAACTATTCTAGGCCTAGGCCTGCCCTTTGTGATACCTTGTTGTTGCTTAGTATACGCGCTATATTTAGTACCAATAATCCTTATTGTTAACAAAAATTGGAAAAAAATGCGTTGTTTACCAAAGCAGCAAAGGATATTGAAAGAGCTTACATAAAAGGGGTCGAGTCGCGCATGCCCAATCACTGCCTGGGCGATGACCCGACAACAGTTTGTAAAGAACCTCTGGAGTCGAGTTGAATATAATTTTAATGAAAGTGATTGGAATTGAATTGTGGGATAGATGACGTGTCAATTATAGCAGGAATTTCCAGGCTGAAAGATTGCTACACTATTCCTTACACTCTTGATAAACATCGTCGCGAACGACCGACGAGTTAGTACGAATTATTCAGTCAAGTACCTTCTGGACAGTACGCTGAAAAGGTGAGTTTTTTTTTTTTTTTTTTTTTTTTCAATTTCTCCGTTCTCCTTGACTTGCAAATATGATCCGTCCATTCAGTTTGACTTATAATTAACAAGTTGCGTCCTCGGTGAAATGCAAATACGTGTAAGGTGTCGTGAGAGAGATGGTCCCCTGTGATATAAGGTCCGGTAAGGAGACACTACGGGTAGTTGTTCATTTTTACAAACCGCTGTAAAAAGAGGGTCAAATGGATAACAGCTCTTCATTTTGACTGGAAAAGTGCCAAAAAACGGATTTTTTCCGGGGTAAGCAGTGATTTTTGTATACTTCCCAATGGTTAATGAATCAATTCCGACATTCAAAGTGAGTCTTTTAAAAGAGTTTTTGTAATTACATCATAAGAGATTATTCTCAGCGGGGTTGGAAACGGGTAGTTCGGTCCGCTCTACTGGTGAATTCAGGATAATTCGGTGCCGAGTCTTGTAGTTGGGTAGGCCTGCCAAAATTCATGTAAGCACGTACATGTATCGGTTTGAGTGGACTGTGCAATCTAAAGTCACAAAGTGGGGATTGGAAGTTCAACCCACATGATAAAAAGGGGATCGCGCTTGTCAGATTTCTATCGGTTATTACACTGCGAGCTGCTTCTGCATAGGATACTGACTGTAGACGCCGATGTTTTGTTGTTTACATTGGCTTTCTCAGAGGTCGGCGGGTATTCTAACCCGCTACAAGAAGTTTGGTGTTCACTTAGGGCCTTGAAAAAAGACATTCTGGTGGCAATTTGTCCCTCATTCTGAATGGTCTGGGTGATTTTGTTTAGTTGCAACAGCATATCGGGAAGGACAGTGTAATGAACCTTTTGCATATACATATGGAATGAATGTCCTTAACTTAAATAATTTTATGGGCCATTCCATGGTATTTTTTGCTGTTACGGAAGGACATTTGACACTTCAAATGAAAATATTTTCTCAGTTTAAAAATGCTTCTATATATAATAATTATGAATTTTAAGTTCAAGATTATCTTGAAAGACATAAGGGTTTAGGGCTCATTGGTCACATGACCTGTTATGGTCCAATCAAAATGCCTCATACGTGCTTCCACTGTGCTAGGTGTCATCTTTAATGCTTATATATTTGGATTTAATTTCTTATTGAAGTGGTTCTAAGCAAAAATGTTTTCATATTTTGTTGGCCCCTATCATGGTTGAGGAGAATATGAAGTTATAAGTTTTTAGCTTTTGTAGTTACTGAGAAAACTTAAAAAATAGATAGGTACCAAAATCGTCACGGAAGGACAAATTGATATTAATGAATCCATTATTTTATAATCAAATATTTTTTAATCTAATGCACTTAACTAAATGTAAGAAATGGGTTATATTTAATGTATTTAGCCTTTATTGTTTAAAATGATCTCTATTATGAAAAATATATCAAAAATAAAAATGTCCTTCCGTGACACTATTTTATAAGTTTTCCAGATAAAAGTGTCAATAAAATCATAATTAATCATCAAAACCTAAAATTTCTTTTGGATTCTGGTGTCTTATGGTGTCTGGTTTCAGAAATTATAAGTTTTATAAGTAGGATTCCTTTTTCAAATTTTGAGGTCTGCGGACCAAATACCACGGAATGGCCCTTGTACGCTTAATTCAAGCGTGGGCTCGAAATAGGACATTACGTTTAAGACTAACTTAGTGGATAACGCAATCCAAAGATTCCACGGTTCGTGTCAGATTTACGTAAGGTCGCGCAAAGAAAACCCAAGTCCACATAATGACCAGTTAAACGATTTATTCGTCGACGCTCGGTAAAACCCCCTTTACACTGGACGTCGTCCTCTCTGTGTCCTTTGTACAACCATGAAACTGGCATCGCTGTGGTCGTAGAAAAGAGGCACAAGCATCACTTTGGTTGCAGAATAAATTCTCAAATGATCGGCCAGCTGTCGACACGTAAAGTACTATTGTTTTCCCCTCTCAAACAGGGCTGAACCATGGGACGCAGAAAGGACACCGTCCAGTGTAAAGGGGACTTAACTACATGTTCTACGTGAAGTCTCCAACTCCTAGCTCTGAACTACTCTGCTCCGTACTCCGTCGCTCCCAACCTCCGTCCCTTGTTCTCTCCTCTCGCTGTCTCTACATGTCCCTCCTTCTATCTGCCCCAATAAATACTAATTTGTTATCTTACATGGATCCAATGCTGCACTATTGTGCAATGTACGTCAAATCTAGTTACTTTTAATTGTAAAGTTAGTTTCTTTACTATGGCGTTAAACAAAGAGGCCGCCACATTACTCAAGAGATATACAACTATAACACATTACGTCGTATGACGTCAAAAGATATCTAACCCATTTCTTACAGACACGACAACAGTGAGTCCTGTACCCTGGTGGAAGGGTTTCGATGCCTGGCCTCTGTAGGTACATCAGTCAAGGCATAACTTAATGAAACTGCGCGGACCGTTCCGTGTGACACAATAATCTGTCTGGCAATGCCAACATTCTGGCACAGATTAAACATTTATGTCTCCTCCATCTCATTGTACCACAAACTTTTATAGTCTCATTCATAGCAAGAAAGAAGGCAACAAGGAATATTAATTGTTCGTGATTTGGCCAAACAAGTCCGCTTTTATTATATAACCCCTCTATCCTAATCGTTTTAACAATAATAACAATGTAGCAAATTGTTGCCTGTATTAAATGTTATGGCCTTAGGGATAAAAATTATATATCAAATATTCAATAAGATTCATCATCCTAAAAATTATGATGCGACGAGTCAGCAAAAGTTATTATTTACCAACAATTTGTGCAGTCAACCTCTGTATAAATGTGTGTTTCACAAAGGCTGGATAAACAGCATGATAATAATCCAGTGGATAAATTTTTATCCAATACCATATTTGGAAAAAAACATTGCCATAATGCAGTTGGTTGCTATAAACATTATAAAAGCCATGATAGTTGCTATCAAAAAAGTGATCTATACCATAATTGGAAAATAAATTACCCATAATAAACAATATTAGTATATTTTAAGATGGTACATTCATTAAAATAATGGGAATAATATCTACAGGCTATTTTAGTGTCAGTGTCAAAAAACAGACCACATTGCATTAGTTGTGCCTCATGTTTTACAATTTGCAGTTGAAGGGAATGTCGTGATATACTTTCTAACAAAATGGCTGACTTGGCACATTTGGCAGATTCTGTCAATAGCAATGTAGATTTTTTTTTCGTCGATTTAAAAGGTATGTTTAAGTAAAATAAAAGATAATCGGTCTCTCACGCAGATTGCATGGGTTCTGTTCGTAGCAGGCGTGATGTCAACTTTGATTAAGTCTGTTATGTAATCAATTGATTCAGTAGGCTATCACTCAGAGCATCAAAGCAAACACACATCTTCTTAAATTCTCTCTCAAATCATTCTAAGCCAGTGAAATCTGATAGGCTTTACTCCCAAAGCAAGCAGGTTCGCCATTTTTGATGATTTAACAGTATGATAGCAGATTTATCCCACCTATTTTGAACGGGCAACTTTATCCTCTGGATAAGCTGATATATCCCCTTGCATTTTTTAAAATATTCATCAGTTCTGTAAGTTTCAAGCCAAAAGGTAAACGGTTTTCAGCAGTGCTCCTGCTGTTGTAAAGCGAATGACTTACTTTTTCACTAATTACAGATAACAATTAAAACGGAATCAATAGAGTCAAAGGATAGAGAGTTATCGAGTGTAAGTTAAGTTTCATCAAGAGTCAACAAGTGTAGAACATGTTTTTAGTGTCAGAAAAAGATGGAAAAGGTCAAAGTATGTAACAGTTTATGTGATTGGTTAATTTCTTTGTATTTTAATTTTTGATTATCTGTTTATCACTTGATAACTGAGTTTTGGATAAGGTCCAAGCATGAGTAATTCAAATAATATTTGAGATATCTTTAATTGAAAACAAGTCTCTTAGGGATTACCTAATAAAGAAATGTTGCGTGGTGACTTGCAAGATGCGAATGGAAAATATTTTGTAATCACGCAAAGACAATGGAAAGAAAAATAAGAAAATGAAAGATCAGTGGGCAAAAATAGAGTTTAAATACTTGTGACATTGCTTGAAATGTTAGTCGGCGAATAAACGTTCGAAAGCTTCAGATCGCCGTCGTTAAGTCTCACTATAACACTGCTTTGCTTAACAGAGGAATCTTTGAGGTAAAGGAAAATATTGCAAAGTCATCTGAGGTCTTATTTTTTAACCAATGGATTCGCCTTTTATCATGTAGCAGTAATGCTTATCCCGAGAATTGGTTATATACTATGACGTATCTTAACGGACGTACGCGGTGTCGGTCTTAACAGAAATTTTGGATTTAAAAATTGTGAAGCTATTTCTTACGAGACATAATTGTAAACGATCGACCCGCGAATGCCGTGACATTCCTGACAGATTGCCCTGACATACGCCATGCCGTTATACTTTGATGATGTTTTAAAAACTGGCACAGGTCATGCCGTACGATGATGCTTTAAAAACATAAACAAAAAAAGTATTTCTATGTCCATTGCTATCATCGCTGTTTGGGTTTAGTCACATTTTTCCAGTTTATAGATAAAGTATTGGTTTGCAATTAGTCTAACATACTAGAACTGGTAAATTCCAGGCTAAAAATCAATGGTTTTTGATAGTTTATTTTGACTCGCTTCTTTTCTGTTCTTCAGGTATCATCATGACTGCTGCAAGGCCCAGCACATCCACAGACTGGGTTGTATGCCTTGAACGTAGCCGAGAAATCCTCCAGACAAGCAAACTTAGCGTAGATATCCTCCTTGAACCCTTGGTATCCAACGATGTTGTGACGACTGAGGAAGCGGCAAATGTCAAACAATTGTCTGTTGTAGCCCCTGCACGAGAGAAAATTGATTCTATTTTAGACCTCCTTGTTTTAAAGGAGTTTTCAGCCTCTGAAATATTTTTCCAAACAATAAAAGTCCATGAGCCATGGATAATAGACAGATTGCAATTGGAAGGTTCGTGCATTTCTGTTTTTAAAATGGAACATTTTGTTTTTCAGTTAGAAGGATAATTACTGTTCGTTTTGGCCAAAAAATGAATTTTCCTGGAGTAAAAACAACTTTCACCTACTAACCAACGTTAGTACATGTTTTTTTTTCTCAAAAGTTTGTATAGCTATCTATGGAAGTCACGTGGTCCAATGACAAGCTCAGATATATCAGAATATTATTCTGATACATCTGATATATATATATATATATATATATATATATAATCTCCATCAAACCTCAACTTACAGGCAAGTCTCATTTAATTTCTAATTATCCTGTTATCACCTCTGACCGAGAGGTTCCATGAGATTTCAAACCCATTGTCAGTGTTTTTCTAAGGAAATAAAGCAAACAATGTAGTTCAATATACATGTATAATATTCCTTATTCCATTTAAAAGTTCACAAATAAAATTCAATAACTACATTTAAGTTCCACCTTTTTTTCTTATCCATAACTTTAACATAATTGTAGGACAATCCCCACCCCCAAACATCCTCCCCGGACATCTCCCCAGGCAATTTCCCCAAGGAAAAAAGTTCTTGTATAAATCGTGAAAACATGTCCCATCCGGACTTGCATTCCTTGCAATTGGATTTACATTGCTTGGTAACTGTTGTCCCAAGAACGTTAAATCCTAGTAACGTATGTCCTTGGACATCCATTCCTAGAAACGCTAGACCTAGGACTTGCATTCTCAGGACCTAGTGCCCGTTCAGACTTGCGTTATAAGGACTACCATTCCGTTCACAACGACATGAAACGGTATGACGAGTTAACCGAAAACTAAAGTTTTCACCACGCTGAATACAGCATAAAGGAGAAATAAATCATCAAGTACCAAGTCCAATACAATATAGATTATCCCCGCCCGGAATTTCAAATTTGTCTCTTCGATCTTGGAAATTTTTTGGAAGGCGGAGGGGATCAGGGGGGGTCCTGTTCCCCTCGGTTTCTGAAAACAAAATCACAGCAATAGTCCCCTCTTGAAATTAGAATTTTAATTAGCTAGATCATAGTTCTTAACTGTACCAAATGGCACCATTCGCCCTCTAAAATACTTATATTTTGCGGTGCCCTTCAGTGGGCCCCGAACCCCACGCCAAGGGTGTGGTGGGAGGGTGGGCTTGGCATCCGCACCCCCCCCCCCTTCAAATGATCCTGGATCCGCCACTGTAAATAACGTCAAAGATTCATCGAGAAAATATATTTTCAGTACCATTCGACGAATCAAATTATAGCACACGTATCTAAATTAAAGCCAGATGACAAAACTTACCTCTGATTTTAAGTGATTTTCGTCAGCGTATTTAAAAGCGTGCTGTCCTATACAGAATACCAAAAGTGCCCAGAGCACATTTTATGGAATATCTCGGTCAGAGGTGATCACAGGATAACCCAGGTTTTTCTTGTAACATATAATCAATTGCAAAGACAAACACGTTTTGTTTCAGGAATTCCCGTGAGTCAGTTTCTGGAATGTGACGATCTCACTTCTGAAGTTGATAAACTGAAAGTGACAGAGAGTGAGACATCTGACAACACTGCTCCTCCGCGACCGCAAACTGTATCTGAACTTGAACAGGAGGAAAACTGGGACAAGCTACCGCAGTTGTGGTTTAGAGCGACGGAATTGCAATTTGGAGAGGGCGTTCCAGTGGTTCCTCTCGTCCAGGTTTTCTTTGATTCTATCTTTCCGGAGGTAACGAACGATCTTGTTGCAAAATACGTGAAGCAGAGTGTGCATACGGACGGGCGTCTTACAGTGGAGCGACAATTTGGAACATATGAGAATTTCGTGAACGAAACAAGAGGTGCGGTTGGCATTGTCACGATGAAAAAGCTACCAGAGGCGCAGGTAAATAGTTTAGTTTTAAAATTATTTTATAAATTTTGTTCTGTATAAGACGCAATATTAGAGTAATGGGCCAGTCCATGATATTTGGTCCGCAGACTACAATAACAGCCGTTTTAGTGGTAAAATGCAATATAATATACATGTATTTCTATGCGTTGTTTACAATGTATTTCTTGCGGAACACACATAACACACATATAGGAATAAACATACAAAAAATGGGCCTTCCACTTTTTCACTTTTTTAATGTTTTCATTTGAAGTCTCCAATGGCCTTCCAAAACGGCAAAATATACCACGGAATAGCCTAAATATGATTCATGTTTCTACACTTTTTTCAGGAGTCGGAAGCTATAATACAGATTTATGAATGTTTTCGCAGTATAGGCAGTTCGATTGTGCTTCTGCTCAACTATGATCCCCCTTTATCGACCCAGGCTGAAAAACCTCGTGTGCTCAGATGTCTTCTTAACCACTGCAAGAGGAAGACAACAAAGAGCTACATGAAAGTCGCGCAAGAACTAAGTTTATCAATGGTATTTCAACCTCTTGGAGACGGTGAATTCTTTTACAAGCATATCGAAAAGCTAGGACTACAAACTTGTAAGAGGATTGCGGAGAGGACAAGCTTATCATCTGTAAAGGATGTTGAAAAGATGATAAAAGAGCTAGAAGAAAAAGATCCAGATACATCACCTCTTTCTGATACAGCAAAAAGTCATCTGTTGAAGTGAGTGTGAGCATGTAGCTTTTCGTCTTTTAACAGTCAAAATATGCAAAAACAAAAAAATCACTGTGTGGCAGTGAAGAAATAAGATCATTTATTGTTTTTTCAACCAATTTTTATATGTGATTTATATGTGATTTGACATAGGGAGGCGAAATCGCTTAAACAGATTGTAATGACCAGGGGTCAATTCCATTAAAAAAACATTCTAACTTAGCATTATACTAGGCCTTAGAATGATTCTAAATCCCAAGTTGTATGCTTGTTAGCAATCAACTAATTTCTTTTCCATGAAACCATACTAAGAAACATTCTTACTAGTTGCTTGCTAAGATTTGGCTAGAATGGTGTCTTCATAGGAAAACCACAAAACCACAGGATCAGTTTCGCCAAACAATAGGCAGTGACAGGGTGAAAGTTGAACTTAGTGCATGCTGAGGAAGCACTGGTCAAGGCATTCCCATGTATTCTATAAAAGCCCTATACAAAAAGTGGTCAAACTGGCAACTTCAGCTTCAGGGAAGTGACAACGAAAGCAGAATTATTCAACTCAAGAAAATCTCTTCATAGCCGACACATCCTGCAAGGGCATTTGATACATGATGAATCGCACGCCAAGTGGCTTGCTGGGACACTTGCAAAGGCCCCAACAACATATTGGAAAGTGCCCGTTGCATAGTACTGCAGGGCTATCATTACCTGCTGGCATGATAATAAGGCATGATTTCTCCTGGTAGGGTGGGTAATGTCATTTTTGACAATGTCATTTATCAGCAAAATGCCTTCTCTGGAAAATCTGTATCTTTTTACAAGTTCCACATCTCCAAAATTCCAACGGATTTCTTCTATCCCGAAACACTCGTTCCCGCCGCATTGCTCTGCGGAGTTCCACAATTTCTAAAATTCTCCTGGCCATACTTACACCTCGGAGGTATGAGTAGAAATGAGTTAGAATGATACAAGTGATTTAGAAGATACCAGACCTACTCTAACTTTAGCATGAAACTTACAACTATACTAGGCTTAGAATAGAGTTAGTATGCAACTAGAGATAGAATGAAGTTTAGCAACCAACTAGGGCTTAGAATGCTTTTATGGAATTGGCCCCAGGTGTCTGTTTGTTATATGTATGTAATGCACATAATTGTGAAGTCTAATGAACATATCTATATGGAATTTAGACTTAAAATAAATAAATATATTATTATTATTATTATTATTATTATTATTATTATTGTAAGTACAATAAATGCGAGTATGTTGCATAAATATAAGGCTATTTGCACATTTTTTTCAGATTTCCCTTTGTAAAAGGGTTCTGTGTTATGGCCGAGACACCTCATATCTACATTAATGAAGAACAGTTCGGTAACCGTGAGTCACATAAACAGGTGCACGATATCATATCGCCCTATTTTGGTGACCATTATTTTATTTTGAAATACTGTAAGAAGTCTCGTTTTGTACCACTTGTCTCACTTAAGCCAGGAGAGGCTATATTCCGCAATCCTTCCGATCCAGAGAAATACGGAACCCTTGGTGCTTTACTTAAATTGCACCGCGGACCTGCGTCTGAGAAGCATGATTGGTATGCCCTAACATGTGAGCATGTTGTGGGGAATAGTGCTTCCATGATGATAAAAATAGGGGGAAATACGTTTTCTGACTTTGGCAAAGTAGTATACAAGAGAGATATCACTAAATCAGAAAAGGATATAGCCATCATAAAGATAAACCGTTCGTTTTACCCCACAAATACCCGTGGACACATTAATGTCCGTAGAGACCTTAAAGGAATTCAAATGCAGAAGGTCCTAAAGATGGGAGCTCAGACCGGGAAAACATACGGCATTGTGGTAGGCACTGATTGTGAATTCCCGGATTATGGTAAAGAGTTTATACTGCTTTGTTCAGAAACACTATCAGCTCGTTTTGCAGAGGGGGGTGATAGTGGTTCTGTCGTTTTATTAGAAGATAATGGCGAAGTAGACGCATTGTCCATACTTGTAGGCAAATTTGACAGTCGGGAGGACGTTCCTCAGTTGCAAGGAGTAGGGAGTGACCACACTCCACACCCGGGGCTGGCAGAAAGCGAGCACCCCATCGCTTGTGCCAGCATAGAAGATAGTGCCGGTTCAGCGTCTGATATAAGCGGTCATTACGAGGGTATATTTTCGCCCTTCATTCCAAAGAACACACAAGTATTTTATTCCGACACATTGACAGCATCTCTGGATCAAATAAAAAATAATCAGGAAAATCATTTGGGAGACACAATTCTAGATTACATTGATGAAGTAAGCAGACACCACAGTCTCTTATTCGTTTGCGGTGTTGATCCAAGAAAGCCAGCTGAAGCAACGTATTGCATGCTATGTAGTCGAATCTATAGACATAGGCATAGGCTTAAGTCCTCGATTATCCTCGATGGCAATCCACATCTATGCAAAGAGGCAACTGCACTTTTTATGCCTCGTCACGTGAATAACGAACACCTCAAGCACAACTTGGCACGTAGATACAATGCAATGTATGCGCGATGCAAATTCCCTAGAATGTTGAAGCATGCATCAAAAATTAGATTGTATGTTCAACCCTGCGAACTGAAGGCGGGGAGGAATCAAAAGCATGATGATGATATTGATGCTAGTACAATGCGTGCATGGGAGGGCGAATTTAAGTCACAAACACAAATGACATTTTCTAAATTTTTATCCACTTTCTGGGTACATTTTGCAAAGTATTCCTGACTAAACCTTTAAGCACGGTAAGCAATATTTCAAAACGCCCCTGTGCCAGCCACGATGACCTATCTTTCACTGCAGCCCCAATGCAACATTGTATTCGCAGTTTAGAGTCTACCAGCCATGCTTTGTCGGGCACAGTTGGCCTTCTTTGCATTGGATAAAACTGGTCAGTTCTACATGTACACTGACTGCAGTGCTGTTGCCAATTAAGTAATCAAAATGAAATAGAAACGTTGTCAAGGATCATGCTCCCTTGAACATTCGCACTATAACGCCATGTAAACGACTAGGTTTATCATGATAAATACGGGCATTACAGTTTGCTCCGTGGATTTGCATAGTCGTAGAAGCCGGAGGATGTACGCCTTAGCTGGCGCCAACCCGTCCTCTTTTTAATCACATCAACCAAAAGCGCCTGAAGCAGAGCCTAGATACTTTTCTTGGTCTTAAAAACATCAATGCCACAAACAATTGAAAATTTGTCAAGGATGAGGAAACTTCAAAGTTAAGATATTCAGGGTCTTAAAAAACAATCGCAATGGTCTAGAGGATCATCTCATAATGTAGTTATACGCTAGATTGGATGAAAGAGCATGCTCTCCAGGTGATGGTATTAAAGATAGATAAATGAGTATATGTATGGGGATTTATGAAAACTGTATTCTGTAGTAATATTAATCCAGACTGGTCTATTAGGGGTGTTGCAGGTGTATTGACTTTTATTAACAATTTTAAGAATATGGGTTTTTTTATAACGAGTGTAAAGATTTTATATAATTCTATTGATATTAAACGGGATCATATACTTTTTGCTTCACCAGTTGCATCGAACAACAAAATGTGTTGTTTGCGTTAAAGATGTAGTTATAGAAAAGAACTCGTGTGCATGTAAAGAAATGTCATAGGTGCATGAGAATAATATTCTTTCTTTTATGAAATACCAAGTCTTGAACATCGTTTTAACTAATATAAAACATGAATGAAAAATAAATGTTAGTTATTTATTTAACTTTTGTAAATATTAGCCTTACAGGACATCTTAAAACGGATTGCTTTGTTAAAATCATAATATAAAACTAAAAAAGGTTATATCTAGATATAAACAGATAAATTAGCCATACTGCAACTGTTGTTATAGAAATGAAGATGTAATTACAGAAGAGTATCACGTCTTAATATAAGTAGACTATATAATACCTGTAAAATAAAATAGTTTTTATCAAATAACAAAAACATATATAAGATACAGACTTGACATTTAATATGGAGTATTTTTTCCAAATCATTTTTCATCAGTTTTTCCTATTTTGTTGACTAATAAATGAAAATAAGGACTAAAATCGTGTTTTAATAACTTTTAATTATCTCTTTGATGTCATTGTGACATCAGTTCGTTAATGAAATTTGCCAGAGAAGCTAACCAAAACACATTGAACTATTCTATGTCATACGACAACCATTAAAATATATATTTTGGACCTCCATATTTTCCAAGTTATTGTCTGTAAAAGAGTTTCACGCTCCACAAAGGACCCTCATGTCAGTGTCTAGTCACAGTAAGGGTCGTTGATACGCCTGACCTCTTCTGGCTGCTACCAGGGCTCTCAAGTGGCAAGGCATTCCTTGGGATGGGTTTTTAAAGTTCAATCTGGAATAACATTCCAGGCATCGGTCAAAGTCTGTCCAATTTGGTCCAGTTTTGTTGTAGGACATGTACCTTCTGTAGGCCATTGATTCGGGAAGTAATGGCCTACCCACATATTGTCTATGTGGTTCAAATATGGCGATTTTGATGACCAATGTAGCTGTTCATTACCTTGGTTCTGTAAGTTATCTGCTATTAAAAGCGTTCTGTGTGAACCGGCAATCTCACCGTGTAACCTAAAATTGTTCCTAAGTTGCCCCCTATCAAATGATAGCCAAGTGGTTCCCAGAGTATTTCTTTATTTCATCTGGTTCAGGTTTTCGTCGATGACTACCATTGGTGTTTTGGCACCAATGTGGTATCTACTCCAAATACTGACGCTCTTAATGACCTTAGTCAATTTAGACGCAGCACATGCTTCGTCGTTGGTCTCTTCTGGATGTCTGTAACTTGACTGTTGAGTGGTACAGGTGAAATCTGCCCTCAATAAAGAAAGCCACGAGTATTCAGTGTTCTACCCTGAAGGTGAAGGGAAAACATCCGCCTTAATGCAGGCCATTCATCCATTCTTAAATCTGTCTATTCTCACACAACTTCTCACTTAAGATTGCAGATGCTTTTTGCAAATATTGTTTTAAGTGATCCCTTTTACATTATTCTTCACTCTTCGCCTTTAGTTAAAACAGTATGCGTTGTCTGCGTGGTTTCATTTCTTTATATTTAAACTTTTTACATGTTAAAGGTCTTATTATGACATGGTTAGTTTATAATGGTTAGGCAAGTGGAATGGACCCACAGGTGCATGCAGTAATTGTAGGATGGATTATACACAAGTAATATGATATCTTTTACCAGCCTTTTGAAGGCCATGTGTGCTATTTTAAGTTTTAATTTTTAGAGGTCTTTATACAGGCTGAAAAAAATGTTCCATGTATGTCAATTGCAGAAGACTTCAGTATAAGGACTCGTACACCTACTTTTTTTGCCATTTATTACAGCCTTGAAGGTAATACATGTATCAGAAGTTTTCCAAGTTGACGATGTAATTAAGAAAATGGGTGTAACCTGAATTTTTGGTTCTATTTTTAAAATAGAATGTCCTTGACGTAGAAAGAATAAAGGGCATCATCACGATGTCAAGTTGATAAGGATGGCTATTATGATGTTTTTAAACCAGATTATTGATTACAGTGGTTATGTCACAATGGCTTTAAATTCTTTATCCCTTCAATGTTGCGAATATGTTGTGTTAGAAAACTGAAAATTTGTGACCAAAAATCAATGACATTTTTCCAAAATGGTAAACTAATTTACAGGAAACGGAATGCCCATGCAAATTGTGAGATGATCAAAGACATGCCATTTGAAATAGTTTTTTGGTTTCTTCAATATTTTTAATTAAAAACACTCATGCAATACTTGAGAGTGAATTTTTATGCCCTTTATCTATCTTCTTGGAATGTAATCACTTTTACTATTGGCTGATATATAGGAAAGTTTTGCGTAGTCAAACGACATTTGATGGCGACAACACTCTACTGAGCTTATTTACGCACATGCGCATTCTGCACATGCTAAATTGTACCCTACACCCCATTCTCATAGATTAGATCGACCTACATTGGATCGACCTAACTCCCTGGGGGTTCACGCTAAATAGCTGTCAGCCGGGCGGACACGAAAGTTAATTACCCTTTATAGCTTGTAGTAGGCGGGGACGGACACTTAAGGCGGATTATCTGACAGTTATCTAGTGAGACTCCCCGCGGTGATAGATCGATCTAAAAGTTGTGAGAACAGAGCCCTAGAGGGGTAGTCTCCATTGAGGCACATATGTTTCTACTTATACCATGGGGCATCACTGCGTGCCCCCATTTTGCTTGATTCATTCTGTTGACGCGCATGATACGATTAAGCTACAAGTTATCTCAAATCTTCAACTGGAAATCTTCAGTTCAAAAAATTTCAGGCCTCTTTGCAACCCCACTAATGAAATTTGTGCAAATTTGTTGGTAAATAATAACTTTTGCTGACTCGTCACATAATAATTTTTAGGATGATGAGTCTTATTGAATATTTGATATATAATTTTTATCCCTAAGACCATAACATTTAATGCACGCAACAATTTGCTACATTGTTATTATTGTTAAAATGATTAGGATAATGGGGTTATATAATAAAACGGCCTTGTTTGGCCAAATCACGAACAATCAGTATTCCTTGTTGCCTTCTTTCTTGTTATGAATGAGACTACGAAAGCTTCCCGCACGAAAATGCAGTAGTATCGAAGTAGCAAAAAAGCATTAACGCAGTAGTGGTGTGGAGCATATTTGCAGTAGAAATGCAGTATACCCTACTGCAATTCTACTTCAAAAATTGCATAGGTTTGTACAGAGGAGGAGCATAAATGCAGTAGATTAGCAGCATGATAGAAGCATGTTTCAAATATGCTAATTAGCTCCCACATCGAAGCAGATTTGAAGCATGTTTGCAGTATGATTGCAGTAGTCTACTGCGCTGGAGTATCTACTTCGTTTTTGTGCGGGTTGTGGTACACTGAGATGGAGGAGACATTAAAATAATGCGATCGTTATCATAAGAGATTAATTCTACGTCTGTGCATTTTGATAACCAACATGTTGCTGAGTATTTGCGCTTTATATAGTACTTTAAGTCCCTATTGTTTGCACAACTGGAATGAAACGCGTTGATTATCAAAGCAGCAAAATATATTGTTAGAAGTTTGAGTTGTGCATGACAAATGACTGCGAGACCGTGACTCGACAACTGTTTCTAAAGAACTTCTGGAATCTGGTTGAATATAATTTGAATGAAAGTGATTGGAATTGAATTGTGGGATACATGACGTGTCAATTTTAGCAAGAATTTCCCGTTTTCCAGAACCTCCATAAAAAGGGGGTTAAAGCACGCTCGGCCGTCACCTTGATTGGTTAGAAAACGATTGTCATAAAATACCTACATGATTTAAAAAACAGGTACAAAAACTTAATAACCGCATAAAACGATCTTACAGTACAACACAAGTCTACCATAAAGCACAAAAAATCGGTTAAAGTATTCAAATCTTTTAATTCATATACCTTAATTTTTACTTTTTCCTTGTTTAGATGCAAAGTGTTTAAAATAAAGTAGTCAATTTTTACGTCTTTTCTATAAACACCCCAAATAGGCCAGTAAACGAGGTTGCAAAAATTGGTGACAAAGGTTTCTCAACTGATTCTGGTTCTTTGAAGGCCAAATATAGCCCACAGAATTTCCCTCATGAATCCCCCCATGGCAAAGTCCTGTTTTCGGCGAAAATCCAAAATGGCCGCCATTGAATGGGGTGAGTCACCTTGAAGGTCATATCTTGGGAACCCAATGTCACAAAAACATATTTTAAGTATCAACTCCTACTAACTGAGGGATCCCCACTCTTTTGCAACTATTTTCAAGAACACTGGAATTCAAGGTCATGACCCAATCACAAGGTCAAGACATTTTACGAGCAAAAATGGCATGACGTCCATGTATTGGTAACCTAATGTCACAAAAACATATTTTAGTATCAACTTTATTTTTGCCCTATGAGGCAAGAAAATGTGATATAGCCCATTGCTAACCTAAGGCGCGCGGATTATAGGACGATTTGCAGTGTCTCACATGGCGTTGACATTATCTGAGATCTTTAACGAAGGTAAATAAAGTTGTGATGGAAAGGAAAGTACACTTTAATAA
Source organism: Lingula anatina (assembly GCF_001039355.2). The sequence goes on along the minus strand of NW_019775735.1, from coordinate 659,584 downwards.
TCAGTATCGATGTCTACACTCAAATTGAAAATGGCGCACATGCGTGCAATGTCAGTCCCGCGAGAAGTCGATAAATGCGGTCACCTAAAGGTAAGATGATATGAGCGGCGCATAGATACCTGGTTTGCCCTTACACACGCGGATTATTGGACCATTTGGAGGCTCGTATGGCGTCATTTTAGGCTAGCTAGTTCAAACGTGTTTTATGGGACCGAGATTTTCCATAGTGAAAATTAAGACGCAATTCCATTTACCCATTATAAAGAAGACACCGTTGTGAGCTAGAGACAGAGAGACCAATAGTGTATTCTTCTTGAGAGACACAGCCTAAGACGATCTGAATCAAGTCAAGTGTGCTGGTAAGGTAAGTCCAAATCAATCCATTTCGTGGTATGTGAAATTAACGTGTAGACGCTATAGACTACCGGGATGATTTACCCCTTCCCTTTCCCTTCAAACTGGATAAAAGTTTCTTATTTGCCCGATTTCATCTTGTCACAAGTGCAAGTTCATACTGTTAACTACTACTAAAATCATATTACTGATTATATCACATGTAGAAAATATATAACAAGTACCTGACCTATAAAAATCTAGCGGGAGAATACTCTATCAAGATTATTTCTTTGGTCTGAAATAACTGTAGCTTTCGTTAGTGTAAATTAAACTGAACTTATTCCCACCTGCTGAACAAAAGAAATGCACGTATTGTCATAAAACAAGAATTCCCCATACCATAGTTCATGTTTGGGTAATGTCAACGAACTCGAATGAGGTTCTGTTTTAAATTGACAATTACGGTGTAAAATGAAAGCATAATTTCATCGACAAACTCCAATTCTTTGATTTTCATCGTGTAATCATCGCGGTGTGCGTGTATGCAATGGTGACAACGTCGGCGTATTTATACTTGACAGTCAATGAAAACGCATCAGAAAACTTTCTTGTACTTTTTGACCAAGAATCGATTCCAACCTTATAAATGAGTAAAAATGTATTTGTTTGATCATAAGAGAGTGGGCTGACCACTCGGGTGTTTAAAATTTCCGTTTCAGTATTTTGTGATCAGCTGTTACAAAATCATGTGTTTTTCCTGTCTCGTGATTGGTGTGAATTAATCAGGTTCAATATATGGGATTAATTAAGCCTATTTAAGGTAGTCACCAAATCCAGTATGACACATGACAAAAAAGTTAAGTGATGCCACGTCTGGCACTGGAAGAGCGACTGCGGGCCCTGGGGATGCTGGAGGCTGGGCGGAACCAAAGAGATTTGATCACGTAACCGTGCATTTTAATTATCTTTTCTGACCTTTATTTCACCATGCGTGACTGAATAATGGGTCATATTTCACACGAAAACTGTTATTTTCTTAATGCGCCATAGGAAATTAAAATATTATTTGATAAATAAATGATGCTTTTTCATTGTCTGTCAGTATAGTTACGTCAAGGTGTGTGCAGCCACATGAACCCAATTGGATGAGTGTCGATAAGGTGGTTGGGACAACCTGATATGACACACGTTCAGCTGTTCAATAGATAAGCTATATAGAATTCAGTTTAATCCAGAAGGCGCAAGACTGATTAATGATAACCATTTGAAATGTTGATGAACATTATCTTGTTTATTCAAGGCGTAAATAAGTTAGTCATTTAAAGCACTCGAATAGGTTGGACTGGGCATCGCAAATTGTGATCGAGCGTAAATAGCGATTTCACAACTACTTTCGAGGCTATTGTTTACAACGAGTAAATCCCATATTAATTGCCATTGCCATTGCGTCATTTTATATAAGATTTTTTATGTAATTAAACATGGCGACAAGTTTTGGTTGCTAGTCATAATAGCAATTAAATAACAAAACATGGGAGCTTATAGATAATTGAGCCACTCGGTACATCTGATAGGATTAATTTGCGGTAAATTTTAACATGTTTTATTTTATTATGTGTTATATGTTACAGTTGAAATCGGCTTAATTGAATGGCACGCCTCTTTTTGTTTCCAACCTACTTATTATGTAATTACCAGCTTCTCTGTATTTTACTTAAGCCAGGAGGCGAAGTGGAAATCTGTTAGTCTTTATATTCTACTTTTATTGAACATATTCATGCGATGTGATAAATATGTATCCTCTTCTAGTCGTATTTTTACAAACAGGGTCACCTGGGCTCTATAACCTGAAAGCTTCGCAAATTGCGATTGCAGGCTAGCGATCGATCGCCATTTGCGTTGGTGATTGCAACCACCTACTAACTGGAAGCCTTAGCAAATGCAACGCATTATTTTCATCATGAAATTGTTCTAATTTATTTTGGGATTTATGCAAGTTTCATATTCTTACTGTAATGAATTCATAAAAGGTGTTGGCAAAGCTTGAATATATCGATTTGAGTCAATGTGCATTAAATAATTGCATTTATTTAATCATGATAATTGCATTTATTTAATCATGAATAATGAGACAGAGTATTCTTTTACAATGTAACTGCTTTTTCTGTGATAGATGCAGTATTTCAATGCGCTACCATTGTTAAGATTCTAAAGTTTTTAACACCAAGGGTAGTTGTATATAATGAAGACCCATTTTTGCTTGTGTACTGTCAAGTTTTTTTATATGTTGAAACTTCAAATTGTGGTTGTTTTCATTTTGGATTGAGCTATTAAAAGTACACTCCATGAGATTTACCTGCCAAAATAGAATTTTGCAGTAATTTTTGTATAATGAGCCTTATTTTTTTCTTCATTTTGTGTAAATGTTGAAACTACAATGTGTAGTTTTCTTTCTATTTTCACATTGGAGAAAGCTATTAATTATGGATTCCATGCTATAATGAGGTACATGTGAAGAACTGAATCTTATATTATGCCTGATCCTGGTTCTGTCACGCGTAAATCATTACACTTGAGCATAGAAAAATATTATCTCTTTTTCCCTTTTTTGGGGGGAGGGGTGTAGAAAACTATTCATGAAACTGTATGATGTTACCTTCACTAAAGAAACTATCTATTTGGATAAAATGATGTTTCTGAAATATACTTATTAAGTTTGAATAATTCGTTGAGCTGCAGTGTACCATATCTTCCATTGTGTAGTGTTCAGATAAGAGTAATTTGACCTTCATCTGTTCATGTTGTTTCTTTAGCTATATTTGAAGTGTGCAACATAACCGTTGCATACAAAGAAATGCATACATGTAGTTTAGAGTGAGGAAGACGGTGGGAAAGAATCCACGTTGCTCATTTTGAAAAGTGATACTTGGGGAAAGAGGGGAGTGCAGGCCACTCATCCATTCTTAGATCTGCTTATTCTATCACAGCTTCTCACTTAAGCTTGAAGGTGCTTGTGGCAAACTTTAAGTGGTCCTTAACATTATTCTCCACAATTTGCCTTAAACTAAAACAGAAGCTGTTTCTTTTCCGTGGTATCTTTATGTTTTAACATTATTATATATTATAAGTCCTATTATGATGTAATGGTTAGGTAAGGGGAATGGACACACAGGTGCATGCAGTAATTATAAGATGAATTATAAACCAGTTATGTGATATCTTTTACCAGCCTTGTGAAGGCCATGTGTAATATTTTAAGTTTTAATTTTTAGAGGTCTTTATACAGGCTGATAAAATGTTTCATGTATGTCAATTGCAGAAGGCTTCATTATCAAGACTCATACACCACGATGTCAAGTAAATAAGGATGGATATTATGATGTTTTTCAACCAAGTTATCAAATACACTGTTTATGTAATAATTAGCATTTTATATGTTAAAGGCCCTATTATGACATGGTCAGTTTATAATGGTTAGGCAAGAAGAATGGACACACAGGTGCATACAGTAATTGTAGGATGAATTATACACCAGTAATGTGATATCTTTTTAAAAGGCCGCGTGTGCTATTTTAAGTTTTAATTTTTAGAGGTCTTGACACAGGCTGATAAAATGTTTTATGTATGTCCATTGCAGAAGGCTTCAATGTAAGGACTCATACACATACTTTTTTCACATTTACTACAGCCCGGAAAGTAATACCTGTATCAGAAATTTTCTAAGTTGGCGATGTAATTGAGAAAATGGGTGTAACCTGATTTTTAGTTCTATTTTTAAAATAGAATGTCCTAGACGTCGAAGAATAAAGGGCATCATCTTGATGTCAAGTTAATAAAGATGGATATTATGATGTTTTTCAACCAGGTTTTTAAATACAGTGGTTATGTCACAATGGCTTTAAAATCATTACCCCTTGAATGTTGCAAATATTTTGTGTTAGAAAACTAAAAATTTGTGACCAAAAAATCAATGACATTTTCCAAAATGGTGAACTAATTTACAGGAAACGGAATGCCCATGCAAATTAAACTGTGAGATGATGAAAGACATTCCATTTGAAATAACTTTTTGGTTTCTTCAACATTTTTAATTTAAAACACCCATGCAATACCTGAGAGTGAATTTTTATGCCCTTTATCTATCTTCTTGGAATTGAATCACTTTTACAATTGGCTGATATATAAATGTTGCGATCATTATCATAAGAGATTAATTCTACGTCTGTGCATTTTGATAACCCACATGTTGCTGAGTATATGCGCTATATATAGTACTTTAAGTCCCTATTGTTTACACAACTGGAAAGAAACGCGATATATTGAAAGAAGGTTGAGTTGCGCATGACAAATTACTGCAGGACAGTGACCCGACAACAGTTTCTAAGGNTCAAGGACTTTCAGACTCTTCTATCACGCCAGCATCTAACATGTCCCTCAAATGATTTCGAATTTCATCATACATACCTGCTGGAATCCTCCTGTACTTGTCTTTGAATGGGGTATGGTCTGTTAGTCGAATTTTATGTTTGACCAAATTTGTTGAACCAATGTCAGTATCGCCCTTTGCAAAAATGTCATTATATTCATAAAGCAATTGGTCTACTTGCCTTTGTTCTGCATCAGTTAAATGCGTTCTCTCCAACATGTCGTCTCCGCCCAATGACTGATTCTGAACACGAAGATGGTCACAACTACTAGTAGAATCTCCACTTTCATTTAGCATGGACGAAACGTTGCACGCTCTATTGACATTACACAAAATGTACTTTTTTGGTATTGTAACAGCCTTCTTTGAGAAATTTGTAATAACTACAGGTATTTCGTTTGACCTACCTTTCACACTTACTAAAGAAGGGTGCATTATCAAACCCCCAGGCAATGGACTAAGATCATTTGGTTCCAAGACTGCGTTTGTACTGTTCATTATAATTGCCCTTTTGCATATTCCATCGATTATTTTAGTTTCGCCTGCATTGATTGTAATTGAAAGCTTACTTTCAACTTTACCAACATCGAGGCACTACGTTTCGTTCGTGTGCTCGATTTGTATTGTGATGGCCGTTTTTGGGTAGAAACGATTTAAATGTGATATAAATTAATTATTAGGTTACCCACAGGTGCATTCTGCCTTATCTTATTCTATCCGTTTGTTTGTTTATGTTGTTTATCATATAAGGAAACAAGTAGGCCGATTTTTATTTACCTTTTAAAAGTACGGACAACATTTAAACAGAATTCTTAAAACCTGCGTTAAGTTCGAAATACACCAACAATTTGCTTTCCCAGTTCTCATTAGTTACCCGTTTTATTCCCCAAAACTGCGGTGTTATAACTGTACACAACAAACATTAAGCAATGTGTGACAGTTTTTACCTTGACCTTGGTCCCAATAAGGTTGACAACTAGACAAGGCAAAGCACAGACTAGCAGGTAGATCACGATTGAAGGCCGCCTGAAAGAACGTAAAACCTATGACTATGTATATTATTCATTTATACATTGTATGGCTTGGTGGAACATATTTAGTGATTTATTAAAACATACTTTCACTCCCGCAATCCGTGTCTCTTTAAGAAATTCAATGAGTAAACAGTCGTGAGTGGACCAATGCTATATACCACCACGAGTTTCTGGATTAAATTTTGTTTATAACACTGGACTTCTAATCTGGACAATTTGGGTGGGCCGAGTTAATGATTACAGATATGACTACATGAAGCTATTCGGTTGTTATCTGTATATTTTGCATGCTGTTGTATCTACATTATACGGAAACAACACACATACACACACACACCACAGGTACATTTTCAGGCCCGTAACAAACATTTCAAAGGGGAGGGGAGTAAAAAAAAATCGCGGACCTTTTTACCCTCTAAAATGAGCCACAATGAGGTAAGACAGAAATTTTTGACTCAGAGCGGGTCTTTTCTCATCAAAATAGCAATTCTTTCAAATCGATGCCCCACCGCTTCCAATCTTCGGGTCTGTATCAGTTGCAATTTCTCTGTCTCTTATAAAATTGTAGTAGGAAATCAATATTTTGGTGCTCGAATACACCCATCAGTCTTGTTATCAAGGCCCTCTGATAAGATATAGATCGTAAGTAAAAAAACCAGTTCGATAATAAATGATGTATTATTTTTACCAATGGCTATCTGCTTTAATACACGGAAACATTGTTCATATTGTCTCCATATTTATACACAGCATAGACTGTACTGTAGTGCATCACGAGAAGTCTATCAGATTGGCGCTGTCTGTGCGTGTACATCATGTGCTTGCACCCTGAGGACCACTGCGTCATTTGAAACTCGCAATGTAAGCTATATTTATGGTGTTTTGTTCTTTAACGTAGGCAGTGGGAAAAGCTAATTGGCTGGACATGCTTTCGAATGCGTAGGGCCTTGCTATTGCATTTCTTCATACTTAGAAAAGGGTGCAAAACTGGTGGGCTAAATAGGTCGACCCTAAACTGTATTAATTTGACAATTCAATTTTATTAATCAAGGCGTATTTCATTCAAATTACTTGTTTGCTAATGCAATTTTAAACCAGAGAGAGAAGACTGGGTTTTTCATCGACAGTTTCACAGATGTCGCCTGACCCCAACTCTAACCCAGCTAACTGTAATATTATGCAGGAGCCCTTTCCACACTAGTTTCTCCCAAAGAAAAAAACACAGACACAAAGACACACACACACGCAGAGAGAGAGAGAGAGAGAGAGAGAGAGAGAGAGAAGAAGAAGAAGAAGAAGAAGAAGAAGAAGAAAAGAAAGAAAACAAGAGAACCGCATGACGATACAACACCATAATCTGCCTTACCATCCTCGGTCCACTCTTGCTGCGTGGAAGAAAGCAAATTTGAAGGTCAGCCATTTTATTGGAAAGTATATCACAGCACTTCCAAGAACGAGAATGGCGACCGATATCCCCCAGTATTGAGCATGTCGATGTGGCAAAGACGGAATGTAGCTTGGGTAACCTGCTAACTCTCCGTATCTCCAAATTGTCAAGACAATAGGTAATACTATAGCAATAAATCTAATGAACTCCGTCAACAAAAGTCTCTTCTTCAGGCGTGGGGATCTGTCTTGTCGCTGTTCCCTTTTTACGCCATCTTCGTCGTTGCAGTGACACAGAATCGTCTGACTGTTTGCGGTCTTCTAGTCTGCTGCTTCTGATCCCTTTTCCATATCCAAACTTTGGTCTTACTCATCAAATGTCCCGTACTTCGTAGCCTCGTCACGTGACCATGTCTAATGTTTACTCCTCAAACATTGACTTGTATTAGTTGTTATGGCGGGACCAGATATGCGACTAATCTAACACTGAAGTGACCTGGGAAATACAGATATACATGTATGAAGCTAAACGAATATTGCAGTGCTGATAAGGCAGTCAAACTCAGTGATATCGTTTGATCCCTGTTGGCATTACATCAAAAACAATTACCGTGCTGTAAATTTGTTGTGTGCACCAAAGTTATACGCCCTGATAAAGTTATCTGTTTTATGGGTCTAATAAAGGCTCTTCATTAGATATTAGACACTGCTGACTCCGATTAGTCCTTCATATNCAACATTATTAGTTGATTTTGTAAAAATGATGGTAAAGTTGTTATCGTGTATTGTGTAATAAAGTTTCAAAAATGGAAATAAACTCATATCATTGCAGTTTGTCAGATTCAATCATTCACTATGTTCAGAATCTCAGAATGGAAATTTTAAACACTGCTCTATTGATATTTTTCCCATCTCATTAATTTTTTTAGTTAATCATATAAAAATGGCAGTAAACTGTTAATTTTGTTTTATGTTAAAAATTGTTAAAAATGAAAAAAAACATATCAGAACAGTGCTGTCTTGTTTACATTTTGGCATTTTCAAGTTGTGACTTTGAAGTTCCATGGGCCTGAAGACCTTTGCTAGTCACATTTTCTGAATACCCATGATACTAATGTTTTATTTTTAAGAATTGATGGTCATTATACTGTTAAACAGTATTTAATATTGCATCAGAATAGAAGAAAACACAATTTTGGGTGCTGCTGTCATGATGACCATTATGGGAAAACCACGTTACTTATGATTGCCAAACTTTCAAAAAAGAAATGCAGGACTAAAATGCAGCCGGAGTTGGAAAAGCAGTCTAATTGACTTCTTTTTCTGGAAGTTATACATTTTCAAAGTGTGAACTTGAACTTCCATGGGCCTGAGGCCTTATGCGTGTTACACATTTTACTTACATTGGTATTACCTGTTGAGCATAATTAAAATTTGATGTTGAATTTGCAGTTTAATGTTGAATGTTGAATGTTGAATGTGCTTTTGCATCAGAATTGACAGTAGCCTATTTTGTTATTTCCTGCTTTTTGTCTGTACATTTGACAGCTTCGCTGCCTTGTTTTTTTTTATTGAAATCGCTCCCATACTCCCCCTCCTCCCCCCAGATTTTAAACAAAATTTCAATAGCTACGTTTACGGACAGATCAAATGATACAAGTTATATTAACAACACAAAACCAAAATGATTATGTTAAGTAAGATTTATAACATTACTCAACTGGAAGACCTTGCCCTGCGTAATAATCTGCTCTGACAGTGTCGACGCACTGCCAGTCGACAGAAAAAGTTCGAAAAAAGGCCAATGGTAGGCCTACTAAATGGCACAGAACCCTGCTTAGACAAGGAATGAAACTTTCCCTATTTTTGCTCAGTAAAGGATGCTGTTTAAATTTGGCATACTTAAGAGTTTCATGCCTTTCTGATTGCACACAGGCAACTTTTTGTTGATTTGATTTTAGGGTTTAATGCGCTATGTAAACTCTTGGGCACCTAAAGCTACTTGCGCTTAATCCCATTGGACACATACATTTTGTTATATTTTAAGATGAAAGCAGCCGCAGGTCAAAATATTTACCCATGTGGAATTCACCAAACATTTTAATTCACTACCTATTTCATGCTGAAAAGGTAATAGGCCCTATTAACCATCCTGCAAAACTGATGGATTATAAACAGTTTTCAGTCATTAAAACTAACAAGATATTGTTCTGATATGTAGGCCTAATTAGAGACGTAAATAAATATTTTTTCTAATCTTCACGGTGATTTATTTATCACTGAATAATTAATGATAAGCAACAGCGCAATGACCATGGCGTTATAAAGGTAGGCAATAACACAACTTTTTAAAATACTTATTAAAATACTTACTGATTAACAATTCATAGCTTTATTTTTATGTACAGACACAGATGTGTCTGTACATATAGCCATCATCTGCGTCTGTCGTCGCCGTCGTCGCCGTCGCCGTCGCCGTCGCCGTGCANCCCATGGGCCTGAGGCCTTCTGCTTGTTACACATTTTACTTACATTGGTATTACCTGTTGAGCATAATTAAAATTTGATGTTGAATTTGCAGTTTTATGTTGAATGTTGAATGTTGAATGTGCTTTTGCATCAGAATTGACAGTAGCCTATTTTGTTATTTCCTGCTTTTTGTCTGTACATTTGACAGCTTTGCTGCCTTTATTTATTGAAATCGCTCCCATTCTCCCCCTCCTCCCCCCAGATTTTAAACAAAATTTCAATAGCTACGTTTACGGACAGATCAAATGATACAAGTTAAATTAACAACACAAAACCAAAATGATTATGTTAAGTAAGATTTATAACAATACTCAACTGGAAGACCTTGCCCTGCGTAATAATCTGCTCTGACAGTGTCGACGCACTGCCAGTCGACAGAAAAACGTTCGAAAGAAGGCCATTGGCACTAAATGGCACAGAACCCTGCTTAGACAAGGAATGAAACTTTCCCTATTTTTGCTCAGTAAAGGATGCTGTTTAAATTTGGCATACTTAAGAGTTTCATGCCTTTCTGATTGCACACAGGCAACTTTTTGTTGATTTGATTTTAGGGTTTGATGCACTATGCAAACTCCTGGGCACTTTAAGCTACTTGCTCTTAAACCAATTGGACACTTACATTTTGTTATATTTTTAAGATGAAAGCAGCCGCAGGTCATAATATTTACCCATGTGGAATTCACCAAACATTACCAAACATTTTAATTCACTACCTATTTCATACTAAAAAGGTGATATTAACCATCTTGCAAAACTGATGGATTAAAATCATTAAAACTAACAAGATATTGTTCTGATATGTAGGCCTATTTAGAGACGTAAATAAATAATTTTTTTCTAATCTTCACGGTGATTTTTTCATCATTGAATAATTAATGATAAGCAACAGCGCAATGACCATAAAGGTAGACCATAAAGGTAGACAATAACACAACTTTAATACTCACTGATTAATAATTCACAGCTTTATTTTTTTAACAACGTGGGTTCATCTTATGCTTAAAAAATATTTCAAAATGATTCACTCGTTGTGACCTCTGCTTGCTCATTATCAATATATAGAAACCTAGCAAACACAGAGCGTCATTATAAATTTACCAGTACGTTTTTTTCGTTACATTATCATTATGGTAACGTTCCGTGTTGGCTGGGGAATTATTGCAATTCGTAGCGCGGTACACGTAACAACTTTTTTTTGAACGTTTGCGTCACGAAATAAAAGTATGAGTTCTTAATTCATTAGTCCTTCATGTTTCACCCCGTTGATGCTTTGAAATGATGTAGCATATGAAAGGAAGGCATCGTTTAAAACTTCTCCAACGTTATTTCAATAGATCTACTGGTGTGTGTGTGCGTTGTGTGTGTGTGTGTGCATGCGTGTGTGCCTGCGAGCTTGCGTGAATAATCCGTGAGTGCGTGTTTGTGTTTGTTTGTTTGTTTGTTTTCCAGTTTACAAATTGACTATTGTCAGATGTGGATCCCTTGTACTGTTTAAATGTTGCTGCTTCTATCAGTTCTGACATTTGTAATAGTATGTGGTATATGTCTGTTCATTTGACCGCTTTGCTGCCTTGAATATAAACCATGCTGCGATGATTTTTTTTTTTTTTTTTTTTTTTTTTTTTTGTCACTGAAGGTGTCTGTATAGGCCTATTGTTCAGCTCTGGCATTTGAAATAGTATGTGGCATTTGTCTGTTCATTTGTTCGCTTTGCTGCCGAAAAAATAAACCATTCTGCGACATTTTTTTCTCTCACTGAAGGTGTCTGTATATTGTTCAGCCCTGGCATTTGAAACAGTATGTGGCATTTGCCTGTTCATTTGACCGATTTGCTGCCTAAAATATAACCCATTGCTGCGATGATTTTTTCTCTCACTGACGGTGTCTGTATATTGTTCAGCTTTGCAGTGTAGTTCGTACCCTTTAGTTACCATACAACGGTAACAATGATGATTTTGCACGTTTAGTAAATACACAACATTCTGTATATTATCTAGGAATTAACTACTCAAAAATATTTTTAGTCTTTGTGAGCGGCTGATACGATATACCGGGTGCATACATTTGGTGGGCCTACTTTTGGTCGATTAGGTGCAGTATGTAGCCTACTCATATATCCCGATTTTTTTGCATAAAAATCTTAACGAAAACAGTTCTCGCTGTAGGAATAGTCTGGTTAACCAAAACCCCCTCAGAGTTTTCTAGCTACAATTCCTCCACTTCGGTCATATGAATTCCATTTCTTTCCCCCTGCGACGTCATTTCCTGTTTTGCGTCATACCGTATGGCGGCACCCGGTTGACGTTTACCCGGGTGCCGCACAGAATGTGTCGTGCATTTTTCCTTGCTTTTCACACGGGCTAAGGGACTAGTCTGACGATGCTGAAGCATCCACAGCTGCAGGGAATACATGATGACGTAGGCAAAACTTTTTATGGGGTGGATTAAATCGCTGATCATGTCTTGATCATGAATAATGCCAAAGTTCGCCATTATTGCCACTCTAACGACAAGAAACGGCCCATCCTGGAGAAGGAGATTACAGAAAATATAAGTTCTTGCTCGGGGAACGTCCATGCTTTCGCACGTGCATTCTGGTGGCACGGGGATGAACTTGAACATAGACACAAAGGAAAGGGCAAACAGCACATACACCCAATCAGATTGGAACACGTGCAGGTCATGTGCCAGAACAAACATTTCTATGATGTCATAAGCAGTAAATAGGTCGTTTCCCATCGCTGTGATGACGTCAAAATTAAATTCCCCTTCTCTCAGTTTTGCCATCCACTCTGTCACCACCAGGTTGAATACGACGATTTGTATTGTGATGGCCGTTTTTGGGTCTAGTTCAATGGGCGTTTCAACCTGTTTAAAAGATTTAAATGTGATATAAATTAATCATTAGGTTACCCAGAGATGCATACCACCTTATCTTATTCTATCCGTTTATTTGTTTATCTTGTTTATCATATAAGGAAACAAGTAGGTCGATTTTTATTTACTTTTAAAAAGTACGGAAAACATTTAAACATAATTCTGAAAACCTGCGTTCAGTTCGAGATACACCAACAATTTGCTTTCCCAGTTCTCATTAGTTACCCGTTTTATTCCACAAAACTGCGGTGTACACATTCTCGTCGTTGCAAAATTTGGTAAAACATGTAGCATTGTGTGACAGTCTTTACCTTGACCTTGGTCCCAATGAGGTTGACAACTAGGCAAGGCAAAGCACAGACTAGCAGGTAGATCACGATTGAAGGACGCCTGAAAGAACGTAAAACCTATGAATATGTATATTATTCATTTATATGGCTTGGTAGAACATATTTAGTGCTTTATTTAAAAAAAAATTCCACTCCCGCAATCCTTGTCTTTAAGAAATTCATAGAGTACTGTTCATGTATACCGCCACGAGTTTCTGGATTTGATTTTGTTTGTAACACTGGACCTCCAATCTGGACAATTTGGGTTGGCCGCGTTAATGATTACGGAAATGCTTACATAAAACAATTATGTTGTTATCAGTATTGTTCAAGTGCTGTAGTATCTACACTACACGGAAACAACACACACGCACCTCGGGTACATTTTCTGGCCCGTAGTAAGCAATTTCAAAGGGGGGGGGGGGTCTATTTATGAAAAGGAGGACCCTTTGCCATGAATCCCTCGTGTACCTAGATCAATTTTCCCGACAAAAGGGGCAGTCCACTTGAATTCCCGACCCCCCCCCCCCCCCGGCTATGGACCTGATTTTGTAGAAACACTCACTTCCAATGCACTACTAGTGTGTACATTGTACCACGGGTCTGTTACAAGCAAATTCAAAAGGGGAGGGGGGTTCTGGAAAAAAAAAACGCGGACCTTTTTACCCTCTTAAATGAGCCACAATGAGATAAGAGATGGAATCTAGAAAAAATTCGATTCAGAGCGGGCCTTTTCTCGTCAAAATGGCAATTTTTTCGAATCCCTGCCCCCCCTCACTTCCCATCTACGGGCCTGTATCAGTTAAAAAAGGGGTTAAATCAGACCTGTAGCCAGGGGGGGTTCGGGAGGTTCGAAAGAACCGCCCCTTTTGCTGGGAAAAAGTCCACTGTGGGTAAAATTTGATCTAGGAACATGACGTTTTTATGGAAAAAGGTCCACTTTTTCAGAAAAAGAATCCCCCTTTTGAAATTGCTGGCTACGGGCCTGGGTTTCGTTGTCTCTTATAACATGGTAGTAGGAAATCAGTTTTTGGAGCTCGAACACACCCGTCAGTCATGTTATTAGGACCCTCTGATAAGGGATAGGTTTAGTTCATAAGTAAAAAAAAAATAGTTCCATAATAAATGATGTATAATTTTTTACCAATTGCTATCAGCTTTAATACACGAAAACATTGTTCATATTGTCTCCATATTTATACACAGCATAGACATTGTACGAGTGCATCACGAGAAGTCTATCAGATTGGCGCTGTCTATGCGTGTACATCATGTGCTTGCACCCTGAGGACCACTGCGCCATTTGAAACTCACAATGTTAGCTATATTTATGGGGGATTTGTTCTGTAACATAGGCAGTGAAAAAAGCTAATTGGCTCTGCATGCTTTCGAATGCGTAGGGCCTTGCTATTGCATTTTCTCATAGTTAGAAAAGGGTGCAAAACTGGTGGGCTAAATAGGTCGACCCCAAATTTTATTAATCTTGACTATTTAATTTTATAAATCGAGGCATATTTCATTAGACTGCAAAATTAGTTGTTTGCAAATGTAATTTTACGCCAGAGAGGGAAACTAGGTTTTTCATCATCGACAGTTTCACAGATGTCGCCTGACCCCAACACTAACCCAGCTAACTGTAATATTATGCAGGAGACCTTTGCGCAATAGTTTTTCCCAGGGTTAAACACACACACACACACACACACACACACACACACACACACAGAGAGAGAGAGAGAGAGAGAAGAAGAATAAGAAGAACGGAGAGAGAAGAAGAAGAATAGGAAGAAATCAAAATAACCACGAGACGATATAACACCGTATTCTGCCTTACCATCCTCGGTCCACTCTTGCGGCGTGGAAGAAAGCAAATTTGAAGGTCAGCCATTTTATCGGAAAGTATATCACAGCACTTCCAGCAACGAGAATGGCGACCGATATTCCCCAGTATTGAGCATGTCGATGCGGCAAAGACGGATTGTAGCTTGGGTAACCTGCTAGCTCTCCGTATCTCCAAATTGTCAAAACAATAGGTAATACTATAGCAATAAATCTAATGAACTCCGTCAACAAAAGTCTCTTCTTCAGGCGTGGGGATCTGTCTTGTCGTTGTTCCCTTTTTACGCCATCTTCGTCGTTGCACTGGCATAGAATCGTCTGACTGTTTGCGGTCTTCGCGTCCGCTGCTTCCGATCCCTTTTCCATAACCAAACTTTGGTCTTCCTCATCAAATGTCCCGTACTTCGTAGCCTCGTCACGTGACATGGTCTAATGTTTACTCCTCAAACATTGACTTGCATTAGTTGTTATGACGGGATCAGATATGCGACTAATTTAACACCGAAGTGACCTGGGAAATACAGATATATGAAGCTAAACGAATATTGCAGTGCTGATAAGGCGGTCAAACTCAATGATATCGTTTGATTCCTGTTGGCATTACATCAAAAACACACACAATTACCGTGCTGTAAATTTGTTGTGTGCACCAAAGTTATACGCCCTGATAAAGTTATCTGTTTTATGGGTCTAATAAAGGCTCTTCATTAGGTGTTAGAGACTTTTGACTCCAATTAGTTCTTCATATGTCTAATTGTATTTTTGTTTTAATTTTGTTTTTCGTTTCGAAATCCTTGGTATTTTTTCTTTATATTAATACATTACAGTAATAATATAATATAAGGGGTGGACACCTCTAATATAAGGCAATATCTAATATCAGAGATAACAACTGCGCCTGACGCTCATAACATTCCTGCCATAGTGATAGAATGTAAGCCATGTACGCGATATGTCGTGCTGATGTATTGAGTCATTGACAGAGACTTACCACCTGTGATCAATCGATACCATCAAGTGAGGTCCATTTTATATGCATAAAAATATTTATTTATTTATTTGTTTATTTATTTATTTATTTATTTATTTATTTATTTATTATTGTTTTTCTGCTTCGTTAAAGACGAGGGACATTTTTAATACTGGCTTAATACGTTGAAAAATCATACATACGTGGTGCATTCATAATATTATATAATTCGAATTGATAGGTTAATCTAATCTGCTGCTCTAAATTCTTATGACTGAACAAGCTCATGTGATGGTTGATTTTTTTCAAAGCGACTCTTTCACAGTGCAATGGGTTCCTGATATTGCTTATTTATATACTAATTAAAATTCTATTTTTGACTTATCTGTCATTATCTTTTTAAGATATGGCCAGAGACGGAACACATTTTGTTATTTTGCCTACATTAATCCGTACAGGGTGATATCCGTAAATAAGAAGAAAGGTCAAATTACATATTAAATGTCAACTGTCTTTACACACGATTATTATTGACTTAATCATCTGACATAATTTTCATGTGTAAGCTGTACATGATCATATATATGCTATGTGTGTCAGTGTTGGATTATCTTGGATGCTTCTACATTACTTATAAATCGATAAATAAGCCTTATAGAAGACCACAACAGCTAATTTGTTGTTGGTTACATTTCGCGCTTCAAAATATGAGTCAACAAAATTACGTGCTTCAATAAACTTGATTATGCGGTAAGTAGGCCCTACTCTCTACGAAATATGCAGACGTGTTAGATATCCCTGAGTGAATAAAAAGTAGTATATAATATGTTGGTGGTGTCGTTTTTAAGCTTTAAAATATTATATATATATATATACAAGAAAAACTACTGTGTTAGGTGAGCAGCGTGGTTGAGACTCGCTTGTTGCAGTGCATCAATTTTAAAATGCAGTGGTAATGTGCTGTGTGTGACCAATTGGCCCACAGAGGTGAGTTAATTAAGGTGCAGGAACCACAAAATAACTTAATTCAAATTTTGATTTTAGCTTTAAATTTTAGATCTTTTTGAAGGAATCCACCTGAAAGAAGTAGTAGGCCTACGCCTGCTGTAGTAAAAGAAACAAATCACTGACGGACAAATCACTTACTTTATAACTGATGAATTCATTTTTCACTTTTTTAAATTATGACCAATATTCAGTCTTCAAGTTATCTTTGAAACTGGTTCCGTAAAAGATACGTAGACAAGTCTACAACTTGGATCCTTTTCCATTACGAGAATTTGAGGCTGCGGGGAGGTGCTGGGGAAAGGCTCGATATTCTCTAGTCAAATTTGGAAATCAAGGATTGCATCCTGATACACTCATGCGCCTGTTTAAAGGATACTTTGGGGAGTGCGGGGGGTGGGGGCACCCTGAGCTTCAGAGCTAACTTGACACTAACCTTTTCACTGTAGCCTATCTCCATCGTGTCAAGTAACCTCTGACCAGATTCGAGTGCCCCCGCCGCCCGCCAATCAAATTTAAAGCCCGCACTCAATGACTCATTGAACGAGCTAGCCAATGAACGCGAACGAGTCAAAGCGCGCTTTGTTCAAATCCGGACCAATCAAAGATAAGGCTGAATATCAGGGACTTGCCGTAACCTGTGGGCAGCACGCAAAATACATCATCCCTCAGTAGATAATGATGCAGGGCATCATACTGCTCTGGTTTCAATTCCGATATACTCCGTGCTTTCTTTGTGTACGGTTATGCACTCGGAACCACTCGGAACTACTCGGATGTCTCCGCACTCGACAATAACTATGTTGTTAGTATGGAGCTTGCGGAATCAGCCGAGGATTGCCGATTGACGATCAACCAATCAGCGTTTTCACCAAACTTTGGTGAAAAATTTTGAAACATGGATCCGATTGGCTTATATAAACTAGGTCAAACTATTTTCGTCAGAGGTTACTTGACACGATGGAGATAGGCTACAGTGAAAAGGTTAGTGTCAAGTTAGCTCTGAAGCTCAGGGTGGGTGGGGGTGGCGGAGGGATAATTTTCTCTCATTAAGGTGGCACAAAATCAGTTTCTGATCTCCTGACTACAGTAGCCCATCAAAGTATACGCAATTATAACAGTGCATGCATCTAAATATTTGGAAATATTATTTTACATAAATATATTATCATAATATTATTAGTCACAGATGTGTCCCTGGTATTTCTACACACTGTACTGTCTACGTTTGGAACTGACGTCACCAGTCAGCTGAGCTCTGCTAGAGTAACAGTATCTATTTTGCACGCAAGTTTTGTTGCAAAGTGACTTTGTTATTTCTAAAATAACAAAGAGAAAAAAACACGTTTGCCTTGACAGTCAATGCCTCTGTTGGAGCGGAGAGATGATATGGTATAGTGTAACCAAGGTTTAATTACCCATTACTCTGTTATTTAGGTCTAGGAAAAAAAAACAGCAACCGTTGGCTGCTGGTATACTGTAGCTGGCCCACAGACCTAGACCGGCGCTTGATAGTCTATCACGATTCAATTGAGACAGAGCTGGTGAGGCTGAACGGGAAAAGCGCGGTGATACTTCGACGGGGGAGACGTAAGCTCTTTGACACATACAGTTTGTGATTCATCCGCCGTGTTGTTGCGTGTTTTCTGGCCTGACACGCAGGCAGTCATTTTTTCTTGGCAACGATTGAAAGCACAAGCGAGGTTTAAATTACCATCATTTGGTTACCGTCTTTTATTACAGTTTCTCCGTTGATCTAACTTTGTGGCCGTGCTCTAACTCATATTTCACAAGTATACTGATATCATAGCAAAACGTTATTTTCATCACGCTTTTAACCAGAATTTATATTTGCAGCTTTTACATAATCAAAGTTAAATAAACTACTTACCTAAATTACACTTCTTCCCATTGTGCACCTCGACATGAATAAAATCTGAGAGTGACAAAATTGCTCTACTTAGTTATTGCAGCTGGCGTGGTTAACACGTTAATTATCTTATGAGATAAAATGCTTTGAATAACACAAAAATATCCCCACAGTTTACACCATCATTAATTTCATTTTTTTGTTTTGTTTTTGCCAAGTTATGCAGTGGTGGAAATTATCCCTTATGATTTCATTGTGTCATGGTGTCCTTTTTTACTAAAAATGATTTAGAAATATAAAATAATTTTATTATTATTATATTCAAACAGATTTCTTTTCAGTTTTCAAAATTATCGAAGCCCTTATTTTGCAAAAACACGTACTCCGTCACTCTACAAATCACTTGCACCTAAAATTATAATAAAAAAGCAGCACATCCTTAGGCAAAAATAAGTTTTTCGCGTGTTTATGGATTAATTTATTTTGTACATTCACGCATGATATTTGTTATTGATGAAAATAGATGCCCAAAATATTAACCCTCAGATGCCCCATGTGACACAAAATTTTCCCCAACGTTATGAACAACGTTGTGAACAAAAATATTTAAATTTAACAAAAACCTATGGTTATGGAATTTGCTATTTATCATTTCATATGAAATGTTTGGCCGGGAAATATGAAAATGTGTTCAATATCTCAGTTATAAATGCAGTGTATTTTAGAAGTGGGATAGGTTTTAAGATTACGTAACAAAATTAAGGTAAAATAAGGTCTATCTATCCGCACGGAAATCTAAACATGTAAATATACATGTATATTGTTAACGTCTACTTATCAAATTTTTGACGCAAAAAAAAAAAAAAAAAGAAAAACTGCACAAAAAATTGTTATCTGTATTTTTAATAGGATAAAACTTTCTCTCTTTATCTTTTTCTCATCATAGAAAAAATTTAGCACTACGTCAATTGTAATGTATAGATTTTTTTTCATTAGAAACGTTTTGCTTCAATAATTGTAACTTTAAAGAGCATTTACTTGGCTGTAAGATGTTGTTTTTCATGTGATTGTACAGGTAGCATCATTATTCATATCTCTGAAACATATTTGTCAAGCATAAGTCTAGCAATATCGTTGATGAAAGTGTGCGCATCGCTTTTGGATATTTGATACAAGAATGATCCACCATTCTCTTCTAATTATGTTACACGGATGATCATTTCTATACGCACGTTTGCCAGGTAAAACATAAACCTCTGAACGAACTTGATCTTTTCATCAGCAAAAATGGTCTGCTTCCTATTTCACTCTATTTTTGATTTGGAAAACACTTGAGATTCAGTTTAGCCTAATTTTTTTCAATCAATTTGCTCTCAGACCTGACTTATAGATTATCAGATCGCGTGACGGGTGATTAGAGATGCGTTTCAGTCCGCGAGGGATAAACACGGCAACCCTTGTCTTAACTCATCATTTAATGGGTGTTACCTTAATGACCGTACTGAAAGGAAAGAGAGGAATTACTAACCCCCGATGGACAGGCGCTAAGGAAGATCATTATTTATTACTTTGCTGGCAAGGGTTTAAAGAAAAAATATAAACAGGTTTGTGGTTAACAATAATGTGTTGCATAAGATCTTGGAATATTGATTTTTCTATAGAATATAGTTATAACTTAAAACTTCACGCGAAGATACAGAAAGGGTACAAAGAAATACTACAACGGTGGTTTATCGTTCTATGAAATGAGTTACATTTGATGTTTCATCTGCATGCATGGAAGAAAGCAAAAAAAAAAAAAAAAAAAAAAAAAAAAAAAAAAAAAACATCTAGAGGATGTCTCAGAAGGGAGGAAAATGTTTAAGATTCTAATTCAAACGCAGGTGTTTTTATCTTGATGCTTAGTTCAAGCCGAGTTAAAACAATCCCACTGAGAAACTCCATCGACCGCATATAGTGTTCACATTGAAAGGGTCCAGCTGCACTTTCTTTTCAACAAAATGAAATGATTAACTGAAGGATGCACAGGATTGTCTTGCAGTTAAGTGAAAAGTGTATGTGAATGGAGTTACGATATTAATTTGATTAGTTTATTCATTTCTCTTCTTAAATGCGAGCAGATAAGAAAGAAAGACATTGGGCTGTGTAACACAACAAATAAAAATAAGCCAACTGATTGGGAAAATATATATTTACATCTAATTAAACAGATATTAAGATGTTTGATACGATATCAAGGTTGATTTTTACACCGGTCGATAATAATTTCTATGATCGAAAGAAAATTTAATAACATTATTCACATAGAACAAAAAGGAAGAGTTTCAACGCGACTTTCATTTGTCTAATTTGCAGCATAACTTGAGAAGTTTTTCAGCATATTTACGAGGAACAAGGCACCATGCCGCTTTTAACACAAATCATAAATTGTAACCAGTTATTTGCACTTCTACAGTTGTTAGATGTAAGAACTGATTATTTCATTTGACTCATTTGGATTGATGTCAGAGTTGTGTTTTCAGTTTACAGGTAGAAGCTAATCTGAGGTGAATATTCATAATAAATTGGAACATCTGCCCACTGACGGTCATCGTGGCCATACTGTGACCAATGGACATAGCGAGGGTCACCGTCAAATGCATGATTTTATAACCACAGGTGCGCAAATAATTTTTAATCCACATGATCTTATTTCGATTTTATTACTTAAGTCAATAAAAATAATAACACATTATTATTATTATTAAATTTTTTTATTATTTCTTTTCAAACCATATATCAGTCTTCATTTTTTGCAAATGAACGCATCAAGTATATGTAGAACGTAATCGGGTGTTTTGAAGTTGCAGATCCATCTTAAATAACATCTATATTAATATACATGTATGTCTATCAACGCCGTCAAATAAGCAAAGAAAAGAAGCTAACCTTTTCCTCGAAAACATCAGGAAATTATTGTCTGAGAAAAAAAAACACATTATGCCTTTCAGGCAAAAAAAAAAAAAAAGAAAAAAAAAAAAAAAGCGACATCAAACCGAAATATTTGAATCTCGTCTCATGTTTAAGCATGTGGAAGCGACTTTCTCCGTGCGTCATGCTGTTTCTTATTTAACTGACGCGTGGCCCAGCTTTCGGCGACGGTTCACCCTGGTTTTCACGTTGAAGATAAAGGAACGACGTGAGACTATTCTAGCGACAATCAGGTCTAGTGTGCGCCTATAATGTTTAGAAACTTCAATTGCTTACTGTCAGGATAGAGAAGTAAGAAACAAGTGGTAAGCGGTAAGTGGTAATGAAATCATGTAAATTCCGTGACCAACCATTACCGACACATTTAAGAACCTCCGTCTATTTTTGCCTCGACTCACAGGGTGCATAGTCTACTAACACTTCATATTCTGATTAAGAGGGGTATTAGGATCCGATCCCCCTCGACTGACCACTTACTCGAGAATAATTAGTCTACAAATCATCTACCGCCTAGAGCTGCGGCTAATCCGACACTAGAAGTTCAGCTTAGAAGCGAGAGGAATCAATCAGCCGTGCTTGTCATACAGGCAGCAGAATTGCCTGGTATCATAGCTGCAGTGTGTAACGCGTATTGATTCAGCATGACGTGCGTTCTCAACCAGAGGGCAGTTGAGTGATAACATCACTTCTGTGAAAAAAAAGACCTTGTGGACGCACAGAACAGAAGTATACACAGATTAAGTCAGAGAAATATCTGTAAATATATAGTGAAAAAACCTTTGTGGCCTTGGTAGAGGATGGGTAGGGTATACGTCCTCCTCAGCAAGCCAGCGCCTTACAGCGAAAGAACTGCAGCTAAAATAAGTGTATTAAATATCATGCGACAACGATTTTTGTCCTACGCAATTTCTCTCTTTCCTTGTATCGACATAACTATCAGATTTTCATTGATTTAGTAAATATCTTAGATCAAATGTATTTTCCATTTACTTGTCACTTTAAGGAGTAATCCATTTTATCATCATTTTCACAAGTCTACAAAGAGTAAAAATAATGACCCTTAGCAGCAATTTGGGTCATTATTTTTATTATTTCTTCAAAATCACAGAGGGCATTAATAATAACAAAAATAATTTGAGCACAGAAATATTTTAACATTTAAATGATCTCTAACTACAGGGGTACTATGTATTATACATGTCATATGGGAAAATAGTTTATTTAATTTAGAAATAGAAGGATTAACCACCCTTCGCCAGCATACGGTTCGTGAAAATGATGATAAAATGAATAACCCCTAAGGTTAACTCTTTCCAAATGTAGATATATTTTTCCAGTTGCGAACCAAACAAAAAGCTCAAACTGTATTAAACTTCACGAGCTGTATACTTTATGTTTTTTATATTATATATACCATGTGACATTTAGATATTATAATAAATGTTGGCGACCTAGCTAAATGTAACTGTATACAGAAATGGGGGGGGGGGGGCGGTGGGAAAGTAGACGGAACAGGAGTCAATCCCCCCCCACCTTAAATCCTCTAATCTTTATTATTAGTGTTAACATGGTAAATGAACAAAATTCTTGATCCAAAAGTGCAAGTGAAAATACTATAATCAAAGAAAAGTACTACAAAGCATTAATTCATAAATAACATGAACTTAAATCAGACGTGCTATGATACCAGTACATCAGTATCTAACATTTCAACGGGTTTTCATCCGTAGGCGTCTAGCGGATCTTAATGATCAGCATGTTCTAATGACACTCACATAATTAACGTGAATCATATTTGTAAAAATACTGGCTATTTTCATCTGGCCATTAAAATCCTGTCTGTAGGCGGAAGATGCGACAGATTTCAGACAACTGACCCGTCTGTTGACCGCAACCCCGACTGCGTCGCCATGGCGATGGCTAACTCAAGCTCTCGGACACTGCTGTGCCCACTGTCGTCTGCAAGTTTTTAATAAAGCGGTTTAATACAACCAAGTCTTAACTTGAGACTGCTCGAAATTGTGTCTTTGTTTAGATGGAATGTTAGAACATAGAATAAAAGCGCAGTAGCGTGTTGCAAGTTGTCAGGTTTATTTGTCCATTTGTTAATTTAATTATACGCTGGGTAAGCTTTGTCAGAAGGTTTGAAGAATACTAAGAAAGTGGCTTGTGACAGCCCCCCTCTGTCTCTCTCTCTCAACAACTTTATCCAGTAACACATATCACAAAGATTCAATTTACTGATTAAGGCTGTTTTCACGTGGGCAATAATACACTTGTGAATCATTTGTATTGTAAAATATTCCCTCGAAACTAGAATCCAAAAATATATTTTGGAATCTAGATCGAATTTACTCCCAGTAAATTGGATTTTCATTTATATTTTTTTAGAAGTAGAAGGATTACCTAACAAAAATGGAGAATCATATTGAACATACGCATAATCACGGCAAGCCTTGCATATGAGATCAGTCAGAACAGTGTTTTGCCGGAACGATATCTAGGGATGCTTTTGATTTGAAACCTCAATTGGAGGATCAAAGGGGTTAAACAAATCCACTTCAATCAATTCATACCTGTGCCCTACAAACATATATAGTGCAGTAAAATTTGAATTTTCATAATTTTCCCCTTGTTTCCCCTCCCCGCAACAAATCTTCCATCCACTAAAGTAATCGGTGATTAAGCATTGGGTTCTGTTACACTGTAGTACCGTTTATGAACGTCTGTGTAATAGATAGACCCCTAGTCAGCGAGGGCTATGTGGCATACACGGTTGCGTAGTCCCGCTTATAAACGTTTGTGAATTGTTACTTGTAACTAAGGTTACAACTTGATATCTGATCACTAAATGCCATAAAGATGACTTTTCATACAAACTCAATTTCCCCCAGACGGTCTAAGAGAGCATACTGAATAGCGCACTAACAGATCTGCGGATCAAATATGGCGAAGTACAAAAAAAAAAAAACCCTTCCCTCCTATTTCCTGATACGACACTGAATAGATTCCCCTCGGGGATTACACAGCAAGCATTCAAGTGAGTTGGCCATATTTGGTCCTTTGATCCACGGATCTGTTAGTCCATTTTTCTGAATGCACTCTAAGAACATGACTCTGTTGATCAATGATCCCAGACTTAAAAAAAGAGTTTGCATGATACCATACCATAAAGAAACACGCAGCTATGGAAAATATTACCTTTGTCAAGCACTGGTATCGCACAGATGTCAAAGCACCGACATCCATTTTATTTTTGGTATTCAACAAAATGGTGCCCTGTTTAAGTAGTGGTTATGGTTTGCTTTCCATGCTCTGCATAAGCCCAACAAATAAATATTATTATTATTATTATTATTATTATTATTATTATTATTATTATTATTAAACAAATAAATGGTGGATCTTCCCCCAACCCCCGACTGCTACGCTTATGATATACATTATGTTGTGCTTTTAAGTTTCAAAATCCAAAAAGACTGGCTCTCTTTAGTGCATGTGATGTAAACACTATCATACATTTCTTAATACAAAACAAGAGAGTGCAGCTTCTATTGTAGGCTACCAAAAAAACACTAGCACTTTCAGTAGGTTTGATGTATGATCACTATGCTATATTTCATAGTTCGAGACTGGGCGCTGTTTTTATTAAAGGACTGTTTTAAATTAAAGGACTCGTTCGATCACTTGTCACCTTTAAACATAATTATTTTTCACAGTATATATGTTTGTTTTAGAAACGAACCAGTAAAAACTGCGGGCCCCCTCTTGTGGTTCATGGAAGAAATGTAAACGTTCAACTACAAGTATACTTTTCAATGCACTACTTGTATCCCATCCAAAACGCTCGCTTTCCCTTGTGATTTCATGGTATATAAATATCAATGAGATAACGGTAATTGATCATCTCATCCCTAAACCAACCAATCCTGATAGAAATCAGCCTAATTAATAATCCATATTCTGACTTAATAAAGCCTGCAAGAGCGCATCCTTGTCATACAGGGTGATTGGAAAGTCGATTTTATGCACACGCTTTACTCAGATAGAGACATCATTTGAGTCAGTTTTATGTTAGAAGTGTTGCTTGAATGCTTACAAAAAAGAACGCTTTCGTTTTCTAAATTGCATTGGTTCTTCCGATAGAGGACGAGGTGTGTTAGATTGACCCGTTGACGACATCTGAAATCAAAGAGCTGTTTTCGAAATTGTCAATGAGCTGTGTTCGCTTTTTTGAATCCCCCTGTAAGGAATGCATTTGATTTGCAAATAGAGATCTCGGAGAAGCAGCTAGAATAGATGGTGACAGATGAAAAAAAGGCCATTCTCTCCAAAGAGAAGCTCGTGCTTCCTGGCAAGAATTACCCGGGTTTTTAGGCATAAGCCAATCAAGGCATTGTCACTGACAAGGGTTTCGTCGGAACAGGAAACGGTAAAGCAGCGTCTGAATATACGAGACTGGATAACAACCGTATACAAAGTTGATCACGCTATCTCTAGCGTACCGTTAAGCGGAAGATTGTCCATGACATCCTCTTATTTGTTTGTGTCCAAATGTACGCTTCCATGTGTTGTCAACAAGGGAACATCTTCAGCGTACAAATGTGTTGTCACTATTCGGCTAAGCAGCCTATCGTGACTGAATTATGATCCTTGTTTGCAACTGTGATATTAATTTTCCAAGAAACACAGTGAAGGCCACACGATCTCTGGATGACTGTAATATCTAAGCCTCGCCGAATCATACAGATATCGCTAGAAAGGCGTGTCAAACCTGGGAAACGGAAGGAAGGAAAATTGTGAACCACATTTAGAACTAACGGACGCGGATATCGACTCGGGAATCGGCTGAACATAGGCGCTGATCCGGAGTCGATGAATGTTACGATAAAAAGGGGAACCTTCACCACACCGAGTATCTCATAATTCGGGACTGATCCCCGGGGAAAGATAACCTAAAATACAGCTTCTGGCACTGATGTTAAGAAACTGGCTTGGAAGAAGACTCACAATCAATTAATCAAACTTGCAGGTAGGTTTTTTCCCAAAAAAATAATGTTTCAGAGCAGAGAGCACTACAAGAACACAGACCTCTGCAAAGAAAAAGGCTATGCAAAGTTCTTTTAAAATATCAGAAGACTCTTATTCCACTTACATTAAAATTACATATTTGCCTCCATAATAAATGGCTATCTTGAATATTTTCTTCAAAATTATTTGCGACGGACTGCTTTTGTCCATTCACAAACCACCTCTGACGATATGAAAACTTTCTTGATGGGGGTATTTAAAATGCATCAAGTTACTACAACAGTTTCGTCAAAACATGAGGTAACATGGTAGTGGTTTCTATTCTTATGTTTGGCAGTCTATACAACTCACCCACCTTTTTTTCGGGAATGAAGTACAGTGAAAGGAATTCTGATTTTAACAGCTGCATGTACAGTTGTTATTGCAGGCACTGCTACATACAGTAGAGTTTATGTAATGACTGATGACATTTAACTGTATTACTAGAAGTAAGATCAGTACTCAAATGCTGATATACATTTGCTGAGTAAGACTCACTGTTTTGTGTTGTTGATTAAGATCTTTGTTTTTGTAACTTTATTATCATAGGGTTCAGCCAATTTTGATTATAAGTTTGGTTCAATAGTTATACATCACCAACTAAACATGTATGTACGTCTCTACACGTAGGTGAATTCGTCCGTGGAATTCGGTTGAGTTTCTTGACAGAAAAAGAAGTTGGACTTAAAAATGATTAATTCAGTTAATTGTATCACAATGCACTTGTGTAAAAACCCCATTGTGAATTTACATTCACAACGAGATGGATAATGTATAGAAATATACATTGGGTTATTAAGGACCGCGTTTAGGTTATGCAGATATACTAGATAATTAATGGAAAAACGATCGGTAAATAAGATTACTTATAGCATGTAGGATAATGTACGTTAAGCGAGTGCCTCAATTATATACAGTCCCAATGGAAAAGTCTCCATAAACGCTGAAGTATTTACAATTTTATTCCCATAAAGCGCTTCTATCGAAATGATTTAGCAAATTTTCAATACGATAGGAACATTCAGGGGACCGCGGAATTGTTTCGCCCCAGAAATACGGTTGATTCTGTGAATAGCGTTAGCAGAAGCTAGATGACTTAATGGTTTATAAAATAGTCTAATTTTACCCCGTTAACACGACTAGATACGACGTCAACGCACTGTCACTTATAAAACATAGTTTACAGTATATACAGAAAATAGGATGTTGTCAGTTTCTATCCCTACTTATCCCTGGATTTCACTATGGCTTAATAATATCTAAGATGGATGCATCGATTATTTCATTCATATACAAGACTGGGTGAACTTTTCGTGGTGAAATGAACGATGTTGAAAGGGAAGAAGAATTGCGACTTTTCCAAGAAATTGATTTACGTGAGTTTGGGTTTCATTTTCTAACTGAGAATTCTGCCAATTTTTCCGGACGTGAATGTCACTGGTTATATCATAGCAACTGATTACATCTTTAGACGTCAAACAAAAATTCGAGAATTGGAACTTCCTCAAATGGTTTCTTTTTCGTAGGCGATCGACGGTGCTCACATTGATCATTGTGATGTGATGCATCGTTTTAAGTCCCAAAGCTAAACTGTCACTTATAAAAGATGCAAAGAATTGTATATGTACATGTACCTAACATCCAACTGGTACTAATATTTAGGCTTCTAAACACATAAAAGCACATATATACAACAGTGCACACACAAGTAATCAGCACACCTACTCACACATACATGTACAGGTACATGCACACACACACACACACACACACACACACACACGTATACTGACAGACAGACAGGCAGACACACAGACAGACAGACAAAGATGGAAGGCGCTCAAGGAAGAGAACAAATAAAAACGCACATGCTCACAAACCCAAGCAGTACATGTACAATGCATTGCGCGTTTTAGTACATTAGCACAAATACATAGTTACCCAGGTGCAGTAACATAGACACACGCACGCACGCATGTATGCACACACGCATATGAACACACATACACACAAACGCAGTTCTGATAAAATCACTCAAGCGCTCCATGATAGCCAACATTCCAGCACAGTATTAACTTCCTATACCGACTCTGTACCCAGAATTCCCAGAGCGTCCTCAGGCCCATCATTACTACTCCTGTAATTTATTTAAACATCTCGAGTGCAGTTCCGTTTAGTTTTCTCAGCTTCCCCGCGGGACTCCAGACTATTGAATTATTCATTTAATTTGGTGCTGGGTTATTGAGTTAGTTGTCCCCAGATGAAATTTACAAGCAGATCGAAGAGAGATAATAGAGCGGAGAGAGCACAGCTGTGTGGAGATAGATGTGACCGAGGGTACATTACACGGAGGACTAGATTCTATACTACTGCTGTAGAACGTGTCTCTTTTTATAAGCGTTCTTTACCAAAGGCACCATGTCACATATACTAGTTCTTACCTATTTTGAAAGCTTACAGGCCCGTAGCCAGCAATTTCAAAAGGGGGGTTCTTTCTCTGAAAAAGTGGACCTTTTTCCATAAAAACTTCATGTACCTAGATCAAATTTTACCCAGAGTGGACCTTTT
>NW_019775735.1:594640-630042 GCF_001039355.2 Lingula anatina | reverse complement strand
AAAGGGGGGGTTTCTTCGGAACCCCCCGACCCCCCCCCCCCCCCCCTGGCTACGGGCCTGGCTTAGTTATAACGGCATTAGCTCATGTCACATATACTATTGTTCTGACCTATTTTGAAAGCTTGGTTACACCATGGAAGTATTTCATATACTTCCATGGATATAACGTCATTAGCTCATGTTTTCTGTGAGACGTTACAATTTTGCTAAATTGGTTTGGATATATCCTTTTCTGTCGTGAAGCGTTTATGACCCCTGTATATGTGACTGTACCCTCTGCGATCAAAAACACGGAATATTTTTTTACTGGGATTGCAGTAAACAAATTTTGTTGACGATTAAGACGCATTTTCTTTGGTATGTCCTATTATATGACATATTGGTAAAAATGCAGAGAAAGTTGCGTTTTTTTTTTTGTTTCAGTAATTAGAAACAATGTACTCCGATAGAGAACAAATATTCTACTTTTTTTTCTGCAGAAAATGTTCGAGTAATTACCCTTCCCTGTGCTGCACTAAAGATAACATCTTCATCATTGTTTGAACTCTAGATTCCCATTGGGAAGCACAGAAGACTCTCAGTAAACATAGGGGAAGGATTCGATTTTCATTTTTTTTCTTTCGTTTTTTTGTCAGTTGCTCCTTATCCAAGGTTCTAGAATAATTTCTTGTCGTTGGGAATATCTATTTCACTTAGTCTAATAGAAACATTGTATAGATATACATGTTTTCTCTTCTATCTATCTATCTATCTATCTATCTATCTATCTATCTAACTAACTATCTGCCTTTAGTTTCGTCTATTTTGCACCCTTTCTTTCTTTCTTTTTTTTCTTTCTGTATTATTCAACAGCTGATATCAGTAAGTCTGCTTGTCACCGAAATAACAAGTATGATATGCACCAAGGCGCAGAGAACAATTCAGGGCGTGTGACGGCATTGCTTAGCGATTATAACCGTTCTCCAAAGAACGGTAAAATTCATCTGACTACAAACAACATTTAAATTTTGAGTAAGCATTAGTGGCATTATTCTAGCGAATCCTTTACCAGGACAAAGGCGATATTTGGTGTGTGTGGGGAGTTGGGGGGGGGGGGGGAAGCTTCAATTAATTTGAAACCAAACTTACACCCCATTTATATAGATTTTTAGATCGATCTATCCCTGTGGGGAGTCTCACTAGATTACTGTCAGCTTGGCCGGCTTAAGCGTCTGTCCCGGCCACTAAAAGCTGTAAAGGGGTAATTAACTATGGTGTCCGCTCGGCTGACTGCAACTTAGCCTGAACCCCCAGGGAGTTAGGTCGATCTAAAACTTAATCTTTAGATCGATCTAAATCTCTGGGAAAGCACCCTAATTGACAGACCAGGACAGTCAAGTAAACACAGCGTTTACCGCCTCATGTGACTTATCCAGGCCAGGATCAATGAAGAACTAATAAAGATCATAGACCATACAAGATAGATCAGATCTGAATCGATCTCTCTGTTACGTCACAAGGATCCCCTTTCACAAAAGGTCAATATTTTACTTGCTAGCCTTAACTTATTCGGCTAAACTCCGACAGTCGACCACGTAAAATGGACTGTGCGATATTGGTACATGTACATGTATAAGAGCGTCTTACGTTTCTTTACCTTACAGATAATATTTGTTGGCTTAAAGTGGAGGTCATTTTACTTTGCTACGTAAGACAGTTTGGACTTTTTAATATGCTGCTCTCTAAAAACGTTCATAAAGTCCAGCAAATGCACATTTTATCGGTGCTCGTGCTATTCAGAAAATAGTTGAATAAAAAGTTGAATAAAATAAAGAAAGGAAGTCAAGTTGTCAACATCGCCGTGATTCTATGTCGTCATTTTATGGTATATCAATGTATAATATATTCATTACATAATGTATGGACAGACAGAAATACATTCAGCTATGTCCGAAAACACTTAAAACAATAGAAATATTCCGCCTAAGCAAAGAAAATAAAGAAACATCTGCTTCTAGTGTGAAAATTTCCTAATATTGATACGTTTGATGTTCTTTACAGTCCGATTCACCGACAATTAAATCAGCATTCCTTGCGTGGCATTACTCCCAATGTCTCTAAGGCGCTGGAAGCAGAGACAATGAAATTGCAATCCATCTTGGGGACATAATAAGATATTCTGGGCAATTAATTAACGAACCAATGAAAAGACAAAAATTCAGAAAACGGAGAGACTAATTGTTAATTAAATCGATTGATGTACAGCAGGTATAAACGACGAAACAATCGAGTAGTATAACAAGTGCTTTCAGAAATCCACTTATAGCGCGGCCCCGTAACAACACATTAGTTCAATTCAGGTCTAATAAAAACGGTCGTTGAGAAGAATAGGAATAAGTTTTATGTGCTATATTGCATTTTGTTCCAGCTATTATTTCGGTTTCAATTATTTAATGGGATAATATTGCGCGTGGGAATATATGTAATGAATGCTTGTGCTGCCATCTAAACTTATAGTCTCTTGCATAGCGTATAGCATGCAAAGATCTCTGAAACTCTATTTTAGGACAGTAAAGAAGTTGAAATTTAGAACTTGAAAACGGGTTTATAGTACAGTTTTGTACATGATATACGTACCTTGGCGATAAACAAAAAATTTGGGCAGATTTTCAATGTTTCTTTTTGGTATATAAAAGACAAAAAGAAGGAAAGAAAGTTTTAGTAGTGCTGCGTGGATCATTAAATGATTCTGGCAAAGTTCAGGGGAATATTGTGAATGGAGTCCAAATTATTGCCAGTTTTTGTTTTATGTTGGGGGGGGGGGTACAGTATGAGTAAATATGAAAATATTAAAATTGGCAGGTTTCGTACCTTAAACCATCCAAGAATCTTTAGGTCCATCGTTTAGTTAAGATTGCCATTGATATAATAAATGTTGAAGGCATGGTTCAATTCACGAGATGGAGTGATATCGGCAACGCTAAAGGGGAATTAAAATAGCGAATTACAGTACTACTTTCACCCTGAAGTCAGATGGCTCTTTTACGCTGGACTGATACGGAAAATTGCACATAATTAGCCAGCTAAATAACTATGAATATGTACCGAAAAAAAAAACTTTTCTGAGACAATGGCGGAAGGAAAAGCCTTTCTTCTAAAGAATTTGGTTTGGTTGGCAAATAGCATACATTTAATCGACTTATGGCACAAGGGCAAATAGTTATTATACATATAAGCTGCTGTATATGTACAGTGTATCTGTATAGAGGTACTCTATGCCTGTACTTGAGCCGCTAAGTCTATAATGTCATAAAGTAATCAAAACTAAACTGTATGCATCGGTTCATGTTTGTTATGTTTCACCGCCACTGACTGAAGCGGGCGTTCATGTATGGTGATCGCAAGATCGATACGACCGCTATAAATGATAGCGAAAACCAGCCGACTGCGCTCTCTCGGCGTGGAGCGTGGAGTTCCCTTTCATGCCTTTAGTTCCAGTGGGGCTAATGCTGCAGTATATAGGTGTCAGTTTCAAGACGCACGCTCTCACACTATCTCACACTTGAAAAGAGACTGAACTTGTGTGACCCGTGTTGACCAAACGCTGCCTTTTGATGTATTTTTGTCTCTTTCTCTTTATTGTTCGTGAAATTGAAATCTTGAAATCTACTCAGTATTGTGAAATAAAATTAAAGCTTTATTCTTTTGTTTTCAATATAATAATTTTTTCATAAATTTGCATCTTCACTGTCAGAAACCTTTTTGAAAAATTAAAATAAAAGAATGGACTGGAAACATCTGCACCACTAAAAGAATTTGAAAACTCCGAATTGCAAAGTCTTAAAAAGAAAAACATCCATGCGACTTTGTGGCTAAATCTCTGTCAAAACAGCATATTTTCCTGTCTTCAAAGTACATGGGTCATTCCTCACTAGTCAACGTACAGTAGTCCAATTAGACATAAAATAAGCGTGCCTATTCTAAAATAAATATTAAGAAAAAGACACAAATTTTGTCAAAAAAGTTCTATTTTAGCTCAACTAATTTGCACAATTTATCTATTTTTTTTTTTTTTTGAGCTAATTCTATAACGGCAAATGACATTGGATTCTCGAGATTTATTCTATTATAAATTACAAAATAGTCCTTGTTTCGTAGTGCAACTTGATAATTGCCGAAAACGCCAGGAACAGAAAGTTGATTTTTCATTTTCAGGTTCATCGCAACGACGTCAACACTATTGTTCTGAGTCACGTGCACGTGTGGTAGCATGCGGCGTGATACAGTTGGTTTCCTTACACTTCATTAGTCCTCCTTCGCTCTTCATTAGGTCCCGTGCGTCTCGAAATTTTTACTGCATGTAACCGGCGCATTTGCCGATGGGAATTTCTCTTAGAGTATCTGCCATAGTTATTTAAAGATGATGGTGATGCCGTTAAAAGTACATATTAAAAATTCAGTAAATGCGGAGAAATTCGCCTATCTGTCTGACTGCCTCTGTTTAGATGTGAGTGTCTGTTTGTCTGTCCGTCTTATGGGCTGTCTGATGTTCACCCCTTGCAAGTATCAATTTAAAATATTCATCCATTAAACCATTAAACAAGAATGAATTTCTTCATGTATTTACGGAAGTGAATGGCTCTACTAATCACAGTCAAAATATTGGCATGAATTTTGGTATATGATATTCGCTCTTAGAAAGAATTTCGACTGGTTTCTTATGGTGCACAGCAATTTAATAAGGGACTTACTGAGCATCTTCAACGCAAGATTTAAATAAGTTTGAACGTTTATGTGAAATGGACAGAATACATCACGTAATTTCTAAAAATGAAATATCAACGTCCGCGTTGTACAAGGAAATGCGTGCAAAGAAGGCTACAAAATAAGCTGCTGCGACAATAGTTTGTACTTTATATAAGGCATTATCGCAAACGTACTTTTATTTGTATCGTGTATCGTTTCCCATGAAATCATCACGTTTATGAATGGATTTTCCCTTTCCGCTGTCTGTTAACATTCTATACATACTTATTCAGGAGCCAAATCAATTGTAATAAGATATTTTCTTTTCTTTTCTGGGAAGTGACCCCATGAAACAAGACATGTCTTTCATTGTTATCTTCTACAAATAGCAGTCTTTATTCTTATTCTTTGAAGTATTATTCCAAGAACACTATGTATATGACACCGACTTTCATTGAACGTGGAAAACATATTGAATCATTATCTTTTTTTTTTTTTGGGGGGGGGGGATCAAATAGTTTTATTTCTCTCGTTCAGTAATACTGTATTAGTCGTCGTCACGGTTCAAAGCGATTTTAGGAATTCCTAGCATATATTCAAATATAAACGTATCAAGTAGTCTTTCGATCATCTTTGTTTCTGCTCTACTCCAAACATACTATTTAGGAATTCCGTTTTTTCTTCAAGACCATGCTAATTTTTTCAGGGTGAATTCATCGTTCTAAATCCCCCCCTCCCCCGCTCCGGAAATCCCGTTACGACACCTTTCCATTCCACCCCCCATTGAGGAAATTAATTAAATTAAAATCAAATTAACATCATAGACAGATATCATATTACAAAGCTCTTTCAGTGTGTACAAATCGCGTGCCACGGATGCTTAAACAGTCACGACAAACATAATGGAAGACGCGGCTCTCGCATTTCTTTCGATTAGGCATCTGTTAACCCAAAAGTAGACATATTATGGAAGCGCAGTATTAGATAGGGAAAGTGAAGTGCGTGGAAAAGGAAACGATTGGCGGTAATAATGGCAAACATGGATTTTCAAGGATGCTCAGGTGTTTTGTAATCTCTCTACATGGGTGAATTGTTTTTTGTTTTCATCAGGTAATTGATATCTGAAAAAAAAGTGTCATACGCACAAACAATGTCTCGATAGACCTACAAGTGCACTCTTAGTTGCATATTTATTTTTACTGGCCATTTTGCAGCAGGAGAAAACGTGCAAATTAATCGTCTTTTCCCCAGGAATAGAAACACATTTCATTTTTTGGGCAACTATCGGACATGCACATTTGAATTCTTTACTATGATAAATAAACCGACACGGAGATCTTCTTAACAAAACATTTTGACTTGTTCATGATATCTATTTCAAAGAACGAGAGAGAGAGAGAGAGAGAGAGAGAGAGAGAGAGAGAGGTCGTTGAACCGAGAAAATAAACCATCAAATCACTCAAGGATATCCATCAAAATAGGAATGTTCACAGCAAAAAAACCGACCAACTTATATCGATAATTCATCCACACTTTCTTTGTATTTAATTGATATTTTCTATTTAGCCAACGGCACTGATCCTTTTAACAGCGTATTGTCTGCGTCTATTACAAAAGCTTTTTTGCTTAATGGTTTTCACATGCTTTTTCACATTTTACGTGGTGGAGTCACAGGTCTCAAAGTTGCTTCTCACACGAGATTTTGCGTGACTGCGGCCCACCCTAGACGTGTAATGTTTTCTCGCAGCAGCTGCCATCAATCGATTTTGAAAGGTGAAAACAGTGGAAATAACGACAACACATTGTCTTCTAATTTACAAAAAAAATCTATATATTCCATCTGACATGGATCACAGAAGTTTTCTCTTTTTTTGTTGTTGTTGTTTTCTGCATTTTGTAGTATACAGTTCAGATTGGCGATAATCCTTCTCCATTAAAGAACATTCGGAATATATCGGTTTTATTTGTTTTGAAAAATAAATATAAATTAAGTCGTGCCTGTCACAGGTACATGTAATCTGGATATTTAAATCTGACGACAGTCATTTAACTACACGAAGTACGATTTTGAGCCGGAAAATGGGGGTGTTCGTGTCTATGACTTGAGATCATCAATTTCGTGGAATTGGTGAAACTGTCAACCCATTCTCCAGTGCACGAAAACAATTTGATAATTAGGTAAACAAATAAATAGACATTGACCATGAAATTTGATGTTGAAAAGAAAATAAATGTCTTCAGTGTCTTAGTCACATTGTAGAATGCTTTTTAATTTAAATCAGTTGTGGCCTGTTTCACAATACACCTTTAGCCCGACAAATGTTCTCAACTTTTAAGCCATCATTTAGCCTACATGTGCAACTTTATTTCTACGCACGATAAATCTGTACTAGTCCAAATTTAATCAAATATTGAACCCTTTTTATAACATAAATGCACGACGAATGTTTCAGGCCAGTACTAACATGCCGTTTAGTTAGACTTTACTGTATTTACTTTGAGAAAAAAATCAATAGACCGATTTTTTTTTGTCTAAAATTTCGGAGCAATGTTTGGTGGAATGTTTTTTTTTTTTTTTTGTGCAACGGGTGTGAAGGGATGGTATTCCGCTATTAACCGTGGTCTATTTGCCATTATTTTGGGGCAAGATAATTTTAATGCATTTAAAGAACCTCCGGCCGCGAATTAAAGGAGTTTATGGTTTTATAAACGTGTAATTTGTGACCAAACAATCTTCACAAATGTCAATGAAAAAATCAATTACGCGTTCAACTGAATCCGATTCTCTAACTATTTTACTCTATGATTATTTGTCTAGGGAATGTCAACGCTCTTGTAATGTTGGTTATTTGTTAATGGGGTTGTTGTGTTGTTAGAATCCCTAGTCTGTTAAAAAACACGTGTTATCCCACGTGTGTAGCCCTGAAACTTACAGAATTTAGATAAGATTGTGTGATCTCTAAAATGTGTTGTTTTTCAAAGAAGTATTCAGACGTAATTGGTGCTCATCTGATCCATTTTCCTTGCAATCTGTGGTATTTAGAATGATTCCAAATCATTCATGTATATTTAGCCTACCTATTCTTTGCAGAGAATTTTCTATGAATATCAGTTGAGACAAGACGGAGCCTGATCGGCAAAGTATTTATTACATCTTAGTTTCTGCTTCATTTATTAACGTTCAGATAAGCGCACGTTTTTAACTTGTTTCAGTCATGTTATTTCAAAGCTATCCCAAGAAAAGGGGGTTTCAAATGATATACATATTTTTGGAAATGTCGATTTGTTGTGTATTGCACGCTTTGATTACTGAGAAGCCAGTACAACGTGTATATCCTTTCAACCTCTGAATACAGTCGTAAATGTCTACTGAAATATAAGTACGAAATATGAAATAAAATAAAATAAAATAAAATATAACAATTGAAAAAATACATCACAGAATGAAAGTATGGTAGGCAGTCGGACTCTTTCCAACTGAATAACTAATATCACTCACTCTCTTTTGATGGTTGTCAATATTGATAATACCATTGTTCTTTTTTTTAGGAGGACATTGAGTTTCCAACGGAAAAATAGAAGCCTCCAAAGAACTCCATGAATAATATGACAAATATGCAGCCCCATTCTCCTGATGATTCGGAAAGTTCAAAAGGAAGTTTTGCTGCCAACCAGAGCCAGGGGTCACGTGGCGCTAAGAAAGCCAATCAGGAGAACGGGCACTTGTCACGTGAGGAGAGACGGCGAAGACGACGAGCTACTCAAAAATATCGCACGGCGCACGCTACTAGGGAACGCATTCGAGTAGAAGCTTTTAATGTGGCCTTTTCCGACCTCAGAAAGCTACTTCCAACCCTCCCGCCAGATAAGAAATTATCTAAAATAGAAATTCTTAGATTAGCCATTTGTTACATATCCTATCTTAACCATGTTCTTGAACTGAGCTGATTCATAAGAAAGAGCATTGTTTAAATACGGAGAATTAACATCCGTCTCATTTTATCGAGCGACGAACATCGCACGCCTTGATTGTGTTCGTTTGCAAAATTTAAACTGGCGGTTGTGACAAAATGCGACGGTGTCTCACCTGAGGCAATCAGAAGGAATACACTACGTCAACGAGAGGTCGCCAGAGGCATGTTCCATTTAATACCTAACTCGTCATATCGTGTATCATAATCCATCGGTGCTATTTTGTGCAACTTTTATATTATATCCATGAATATTTCGTGGCCTTGGTATGTTATCATTTAAGTATCGTTTCTCTTTTTTTTTCGAGTTCTTATTTAAACTGCAGCTACGCAGAGTGAATAAATGTTATTGAATCTGTGGTGTTATTTCTGGTGTGTGTTTTGTTGACTATTTATTCTTGTCGTATACACAGTGATGATCTTACAAACTGAGCTGATATTCAATATGATTTTATGAAGCCAAACATATTGTCTGTAGTAATATGAACATATACACTAAAGATGCTGAAGAAAAGAAAATCACATACTACGTTCAAAACAAAAATTAAAGGCACATAACGTTTCATGACTCATACAATATACAGACCTAAATGGATTGCACGTTTTGATGATATCAATGCGGTAGTTGAGACTGCACATTTGGAGAAGACACATTCCACAGAAATGGAGCAGTGTGTTATACTCTTCCCGCGGTATTAGACCAGCTGTATTAATTCAGAAATGTGCACAAAATTTTTAATTTGAAATAGCAACAGAAGAAGGTGTTTAGATGGTTTCATTCTTTTCTTTGATAAAGAGAAAACTATATAACTCAATTTTTCATATTTTCCCTATCTAGTAACTGATTGGGAAATGTGACATTCGAAGTAGAAAAACTCTGAAGCGAAAGGAATAAAGAAATGCAGAAAAGAATGAATAAACAGACAAGGAACACGCCCTTGCATGAAAAACGCTGGGAGGAGCTGTTGAAGTTTATGGCAGGACTTTGTAAAATTTCCAAAACTATTTTGCAAAAATATCTGGAGATGAGGTGGGTGGGGGTGGGGGTGAGGGGGGGGGAGGGGGTTCAATTGGAGCTACTTTCTTCCCAACATTCCCCCGGGCCTTTTAACGCTTAAATACTGTTCATTTTCCTCACCCATACATTTGTAACTGCACACAGCTCTAGTGCATTCTGTCGCTCGATGTTCATATTAGACGTGTGCTGCATTTTAGATTTAATGATTTTTCTACATCATTGGCATATACAGGACGACGCTGTAAATACATCACTATAAATTCTCAAAAGAATAAAAAAAACAAAAAACAGACTGCCATCACCATTTAGCTTGCGATTGTAGATACGTGTGCACGCATACGCGCTTGCGTATGCCGTCAAAATGCCTATTTTAACGTATCAAAGCTGTGCCAGAATAGGAGTAGAATAGTAGAATAGACGTAGAAGCCCGTACATAGGGTTGGGACCCAGACTTAAATGATTAACTTTTGGTCTCAGTCAGACATAAGACTGCTTATATTGCCTAGTGAGAATTTTTAATCTGAGAGTTTATTCTCACTCCTATGGATACACGTAGGTTTAATGATTACAACAAACAAAGTTCTATATCCAATCTCGATGATATACTGTAGTATTAATTTTTTAACGCGAAACCTTACCGCTCTCTTTTTTTTTTTACAAATTGAACCATCTCGTGATATGTGAGTTTCCATTGCATAACATCACCTATACCGACCGGATGCTCCCAGAATCAGAGAGCATAAGGTCGTGATTCGTCCCCCACCTCCTTGTCATACTAAATACCATTTATAATGGTACTTGGCATCTCCTTCTAAAGATTCGATATACACAAATATGAAGGGGGAAATCCAACTGAATTGCGTATTATATTTTCGAGCCCCACTTATATGCAGAGGTTTTGACTCTGTATACTAGAGCGATAAATGATCGAACGAATTCCAGTCGGAACAGTTGAGAAGTGAGTTTGTTTGCCCGGGAATCAATTTATCGAGGACAAAATTTAAATGAGAAATTTTCATTTGTATCTTTCGTGAACAATTGTCAAACATCTGTTGATATTTTATATCTGTGTAACACAAACCGCAGCGCATGTAAAGCTGATAAAAACGCAACTGTGCATATAATATGGTTCATTTATTTTCATATAAAGTACAAGAGCTCATTTAGCACGTGGAATGTTTGCACTCTCAAGTTTAAGCATAATTTCTTTGTCTTGGTTTTGTGCATTAAAAGCAGGAAAATCTGCCCTAAGTACATACTGGGGTACAACTTATAATATTACATATAATTTCTCTCAAAGAGTCATTTATCAGTGTTCACGTAGGATCGATTTTACGGTATAGATATATAATATCCTTGAGTCAATATACAAAAGGATAAGATTCTCGAATTATTATATTATTTTCGTTAATCAATCTGTACACTATCTAATGATTGCTCGTGAATTATGTACTTACTACACGTACTCACTATACGTACCTGAACCATTCAAGAAATAAGAAATAATCCTCAGTATTATCTGTTTATAAACGAGAAAAATATTGTTACTGCCAGTTTTCGTTTCTATAAAAATTGCAAGAAATATACAAAGATCTTT
The DNA here is from genome assembly GCF_001039355.2 of Lingula anatina. The sequence goes on along the minus strand of NW_019775735.1, from coordinate 618,731 downwards.
TAAAATCTTTAACAATAATATTACAATATAAAATGCGGATCAATATATTTGACTTTTACTAATATAAGTAGTATTTGTGTGGTGTTTGATACAAGATCATCAGCAAATTCACATGTGTGTAATAAATAACTACATATTAAATTACCATTTAGATGCTAGAAATAATTAATTAAGTATCCTTGAGTGCATCTTATTTCGCTGCAAAAACTTGAGACCTGAGTATTCTCACGTAAAAATACTGTTTCAAATATATTAATGAGATCATATACAATTACAAGTATATCTGGAACATATAATATTATTCATATTTTGATATCTATATGTTACATAGACAAGGAATGCCTTATTGTTATTCATTACAAAAGGGAAAAATGTTTGAAAATCTTATTCCTGAAAGAACAACATTGTTCAACTGGAACCAACAATATGATATTCTCGTAAAACGTCAGTGTCACAGTGTTTATTTTTTGCTGCGTGTGAATAAAACGCTGAACACTGCATTTATCTTTCCATGCATACAACATCATTGATTCTTACTGTCGTATAGCAGTCAGAATATCCATGAATCCCGAGAGAATGTAAACACGAAGATCATGTTTCAAGTATTCAATCGGCTGACAAATCATTTAGTGTAAAGTTGATAAAACCTCACAACTCAACAATTTAGTGTATTGGTACACGAAAAAGACAGATATTGAAGGCTGTTTTCTTGGTCACAGATGGACAGAATGAAGAATCAACTTAGGGCTTATTTGGTCTTATCCCGAATCTACAAGTGTGATTCTAAAGTTGACATTATGTCGAACTTTGATTCTCGTCAGTCTAAACAGTCGTACATTTTGGTGGGCCTGACAAGGCATATTATCCGATGCTATAAATATGCACCCGAGTATTCATGCACTTGATGCATCGACGACCAGCCGTCAGTCTGCTGCATCTTTATTATGCTAGGTCACCGTCGATCAACATATTTTAAAGACCCCTGTACGTAATCATTTTAAATGATCATTTCACGTGCGCCCTTTGACCAATGAACGTCTGCATTTTGGTCGGATATTGGCATTAGGTTTATTTCGATCGAAGTCATTTGAAGACTTCTGCGACTATTTCTAAAAAAAGTTTCGACTGTCTCATCATTTACGAGATTTTTTTAAATTTTAGAGAAAATCACAAACAATTTGGTTGTTTATTGGTAATCAGAGGAAAGAGTCAATACGTCACCACACACTATCGCAATAACCCTTTTGAAGAGCCCTCAGTTGCTTCGGGTCCAACCATCTTGTGCGTCTCTCTAAACTGTGACCGGCGGGTCTTCTCGTCTGCTTCAGAGAAACTACGTCTGCTTGCCTCCTTTCACTTTCTTTTCCTTCATCCGCCGATTCTGGAACCATATTTTCACTTGGCGTTCGCTAAGCTGAAGTCTTTGGCTAAGTTCCCAACGCTTTGGCTTGCTGATGTACGTGTTGCTGACGTACTCCCTTTCAAGTTCTGCTATTTGGTATTTCGAATACGGCTTGCGTTTCTTCCTCATATGAATAACAGCGGGTAGGGTGGTATTGCTGGGTATTTTACTCGTGTCTGTTATATCTGAAATAAATAGAAAACAGATTTTCTTTAACAAGAACTTATACCATCAATAAAATTTTATCTGCATGATCTGTAAGGTTTTGTAGTTGTTCCAAACGTGAAGTGGTATAAAATGTAGGATACCATGGGGATTCTGTTGTCGTTAATATATAATAAACATGAAACGTCTTTAAATCACCAATCCAAATTTCATGAAGAAACCTGAAATTCAAGTTACTAAGTTAGAATGTACAAGTTCAATGGAAACATCATAATATTTTTCTAGTTTTTATCCTTTCCCATAATAATCAAAAATTCAATGGCGTGTTTAAAATATTTATTTGAGAGCTAGCATCGTGTTGCTTCCAAAGGAGCAGAATAAAATTAAAAGAGTGAAAGTCGAAACAGACTAAACCAGCATTTGGCCGCATGACCTACTAAAATAGGATTGCATGTGCACTAATTTTTTAAAAGTAAATCCGATGATATATCTATTATTGGAAATGCAATTACGACATAGTTATTGTCTTTTTTTCAACTTTAGCGCTAATTAATGTCAATACGAATGGGTGTTACTTAGTGGATTTTCATAGTTATACAAGTGTTAAATTCCTCCTGAAGTTGTTCCAATTTTTTGATGGAGTGTAATCCCATTTTAAATTAAACTTTTATGATGTATTGTAACAAATATGTAACTCAGGAGCTGTTGGTGTCATTAGGATTATTCAGGTATACTGACCATCGAAAATATATATACATCTGGGATTGTTGTCGCTGAGGTTTGGACTTTTAGTACTACTTGAAGTCGGCTATATAGGGGTAGTCCAAATCAGTTTCGACCACTTTTTACGTTTACACTATATTAAAGGTGAAATATTTAATTGAATCACATTTGGCAGCTAAAAATAGTAAGGTATTCGATGTATACAAAAAAAGGGGAATGACAATGAAGAAAGAAAATCGTCACGAACTTAACAATTTGAGCTCTCAGAACTTTAAATACTTTAAAGTATTATCTCTCGTTTCAGTCGCAACTCAACAATTTTTATCTCAACGCCAAACACAAAATAAACTTGAATGCAGCGCCAGAATTAGTCTCGTGGAATTGCCTTGTTATAGTTTGTCTTAGGTTACGTATAGATGATAGCCTTTGTAAAGAGAGCACCTGTTAGTCAACAAAGGGAAAAACAGGAGCACGAAGATTTCATTTCATTTCATTTCATAAAGAAGGTGAGTGTTTCAAAATTACCAAAATGAGCCATTAAAGAGAACCGAATCTGGGAAAGTTACAACCACAAACGCCAGCAAGTGTGCATGGGTTTAATTCTGGCATTGCGTTTTTGGCAATTTTTTTAAATATTGTATAATCATTTTACCAAAACCAAACCCTCGTTAAAGCTACCACTTATTTGTTGATTTCTCTTGATGAATGACAACCGTGACACCAATCAATTTAGGTTATTTCTTAATTTATTAAGCTACCACAATCACCTGAACAACTTTAAATCTTTTCCAAACGCGTCAAATAAAATCCAATAGATTTAATAAGCAGTTATTGATTATGCAATTTTACTACAGATTGTTGGATACAGTTGCCCATCTTATTTAGTTTGTTTACATATTTATACATGAACATGAAATGCCTTTTAATGGACGAAAAAAGGGAGTTAAAACGAAAGAAAAGCAATTTTGTTCATTTCCGCATCAAAAGTTAAATCGGGTTTGATAATTTTAGGTTCCAATATTGCATCGAACACCGTCGCAGAAATACCAAATGGCTTTAGAAATAAGTCAGCAAGACTTGTTGTTCAAAATATCTTTTCCTAACCATTATCTTACGTAACTAGTGTTTATGTACATTGCGTTTCAGTGTCTATTCAACGTATATTCACTTGTGAAAATTTGCCATCCCTGGACACAAAGACAGCTAAGAGAAGTCAAGTTAAGTTCTGGAATCACGAAAAACTTGTCAGACAGGTCATTGTTTCGACGTGAAAAGCATCAAACTCATCACATCACGTACGTACCCAGGTAACAAAGGCGTTTGAAACTTTCACACACTCCATCAAATACGGTGCGTCTTTAGAATGCCACGCTTGTACAGCTCTGCGCGGAGCAGTCGCACTGAAGGACCACAGGCGAAACTCCCGAGGCGAAGCTTGGTCTCGGAGGTCATGGGAATGGAAGAGGAAAATCTACGGAACCAGGCGCCAATGTATGAACAACAGCACAGTGACTGAATTCAAGCCGGTGGAATACGACCTCCGGCGTCCAGATTCATTTTTAATGAACCCGAGAAACATATTGGTAACTCCGCCACGTCGCGCAAGCAACAGTGATTAGCAATTGAAACTAAGTGGAAAGTTTAACTCCTGCACGTGGACGGAAGAATTTTTGCTTCTGGAGTTGAGACCTCGAAGGCGATGGTTAACTTGCTGGTAATTTTAATACATGCTTAGATCACACTTCCTGAATTAAATAACTACATTTTGCTGGAAGATCATTTTTAGTCGAACGCTTTGTGTGACTGAGAAATCCTGTCAATTAAAAACTGCGCGTGTCCACTTGTGTCCATAGCGTCCGGGCGTGTCCTTTTAAGTAAATGTGTATTTTATAGCAATCTATATGACAATTGGATTCAACGAATGGACTATTAACTTAAAAATAACAATACTAAAAAGACATACTAAAATGACATACTAAAAAGAGAATTGGTATATATTGTAAAGCGTCGTTTCCACCAAGAGAGAGAGAGAGAGAGAGAGAGAGAGAGAGAGAGAGAGAGAGAGAGAGTAAAAGGAGAAAACGAGAGATCTAACATTCTGCTAGTATTGACAGGTTGCAATATTGAATTGTATTTTTATAATAGTACTTGACAACGTTTGATTGTACCTCACAATCACGAATACTTTGGATTACATGTTAACTTACCAAACGGTGCATTACAAAGCAAAGTGTACTGAAGGCAAATGCATCAGAGAATGTGTACGAAATGGTATATAATTCCAAAAGTAAAGTACCAGACAATATATGACCATTGTGAACTCAAACACTATAGGCTATCTATAGGGCATACTAGCGTAATCTCAGTTTTGTAATATATTACATTTCCATGTTAATCTTTAAAAAAATGACATACATATGTGGACAGCACTATGAGTTGGTTTTGAACACGAAACGCATTCTAATAGTAAGTGCTGACAGCACATACTTTGATAAATAACCTTAAAGGTTCGATTTCGCTCATATTTATTTCATCAGCGTGACAATAGTTATTTTGGGGTGTATCAAAAGTACCGGGAGAAGACAAAGGAAAAGCACACTCTTTATTGCCAAAGTACCAGTATATATCAGAAAATAAAATTACTTAAATAACTACCAACCTTTATTTAATTGTCATCAAAACGCTTTAAGTTCAAAATGTATTGATTTGAAGAACAATTATAGAATCAGCATATTTATCCAGCGAATACTACGCTAAAACATTTTATCCCTATTATCTATATATGTTTAATGTACGATATATAACAGTCTTCTGGAATGCCATAAGAAAGCCAGCCAGATACAGCAGCTAAAATATATTTGTAGAAAGGACACATACAGGGCGCATTTCCCTTACTTACACAGCCGTTAATGTTAATTCATTCAATGGAATGCATGGTTTGACTGAAAAATGAAATCCAATTATCACAAGAAATGATATGCTGTTCTTAGCAGATTTGAAGCCGGGTAATAATACATATAATGTTTATACACAATTAGCTGATCTTCAGCATGCAGCTTATATCTGTAGGCGTTCTCACTTATTTTCAGTAATCAATCATGGATCTTTTGACTTAGTTAAAAGTTTTAAAAAAGTTCTTGATAAAATTCACCAATTGAAATGCTATCTGATCAGTCTCACATCAGTGCATTGGTGAAAATACTGGTTATTGTAACTTTGTATTTTTTATTTTGAAATTTTATTGCGTAATTGCACATAAACGATATACAAAGATAGCACTCCATAAATGTGGGCCGCTTTTTGTGACAGCGAAAGACGGACAGGGAGCCCTTTAAATGATCCTCATCACCGGACGCAGCGTTGAAAATTGTCACCGTGATATTGACACTACATGCAAACGCGCCCATTTACAGATAAGTGGGTGTCATTGGAGTTAGTTTGTCAACTTATTCCATTGTTGCCCCTTTGGTACCCAAATTCAACCGGGGTTGACTAATCTACGGTTTCCATCACACCCCTATCATTATGCTTCTTAACCGATGTCAAGACAAATTGATGCCTATAATGCCTGCCATTAAGCCGTTCAACTCTGTCGCCTATTAACTATGATTAACTTGTAAATTGTGGTATTGTCATATTAAGTTATTAAGATTTTTTCTCATATGGTAATTGGCTGTCAACTTTAAGTATAGAGGGAAACCACAAATTTTAAGCATTTCATTTGCACCCAATCCGGGCCAAAATACAATTCATCACGGCCCTGTTAAGTAACAACCAATGCACGTTTAGAAAATTCCTCGCTGCGGGCCCGTGTTTTTCAACCGGGTCAGGTTTTGGTTTGATAGGTGTCGTTTAAGGAAGGTGTTCAACTGTTAATCTTTTTTAAAAAGTGATGGTATTTTTCCAAGACTACTGCCCCTGAAGGGACATCGTCAAGCAAGATGTCTTGACCCCGCTTCCGCATACCTGTTCAGCTTGAGGGCCTATTTTTTTTGTCTGAGGATGAAGTGCGCATCTGACGATGTCACTTGGTTAAAATGGAGGGAAAATTCTATGTATTATTATAATATAGTTTGAACAAAATGGTTAAGTAAGTTATATCAGTCTATATGACAATGCCACATATTAATGAATTATTAAGAAACGCAGCGCTCTTGTAATATTTAGAAGATGAAGTAGAAAGGAGAACGATTTTGAGAATCTGCCAATGACACATATTTAATTGTAAGAAAACTTTCTTTATATTAAATGCATGTGAGGTGTAAGTAAGACTCTCGGGATCAGATGTGTCGAATAAAAAAAAAAAAAACAAAAAACGGAAGTATATCAAAAGTAATTAACCAGTCGGTTGTTTTAAACGTGAGGTGAAACATTTAGGTTGTATTTTTGACACTTCTGAAAAATTGCATCGATTTTAAAAGGTATTTATCGGGAAAAATAAAGGAATCTAACACACTCTGGGATGAACGAATCTGTAGCATTAAACATAAATAAGTTTAGCAACAACACACGCCATTGCTTAGCTTGTTGTTTAAAATGGACGTTATTTTTTGCACGTTATTGAAGGAGCGCGCACATGTGGTTCCTGCACGTAGGATGCGATTTTTCATAGTACATGTACAATACTGCTGTGAATACATAGACAAAATTGCCTCTGATTGACACGCAAATATAAAACGAAATCTCAATTTTAGTTCAATACACTATGTGCACAATGTGCTGACGACCTCGAGGAAAATGCGAGAAGGCATCGTCGGATGAACTTGTAAAAAGATTACATGTGGAAATCTGAATATAAAAATGCACTTGACATTTACTGAGAATGCTTTCTATCCCAATCGTAATCCATTCTCAAAATACTGAAATAAAAAAATTGAATTTTAAAAAGTTCACACAAACATGTATAGACTCACAAAATAAAAACTTAATAAAATTATATGATAAAAAGATGAATAATAATAACAATAATTTTGCAACACTATTTACTTGATATTAAAATTGCAACTGACAAGTATACCGTAACAAACGAATGTTAACATAGTCTAATTAAACTTATTTACCTTTAGCAAATCCTATGAGAAAATGAAAATATAAATTTTGTGAAATGTGATGTGTTTATCCGACAAAAAGGAAAGCTGATGATACTTAGCTTCAAAAAGACATCCTAGATATCCGAGTGAAGAACTATTATCATGTACCTCTAATATCATTCAATGCAAAAATGCGCATAGACACAGTTATATTCTACAGCTGTATTGTGCAATTGTTTTATCTAATAAATATACACGTATAATTTCATGTGCTCAAAATTATTCAAACTTAAACAGTGCTTGTTGAAGATTTTTTGTCAAATTTTCAATATAAATTGATAGTGAGACAAAATAAAAATGCTTTTTGACAGCTGTTCTTTGTCGTGAAGACACAACATATTACGTGACTAAAAAGGTCAAATATTAAAAAAAAAATAGCTTAATTAAGATAAAGCCTATACTATCTTTATCGTGCGTACTTTGCAACTCAAAAATGATCACGAATTGAAAAAAAACGCTCTGAAAATAAACCCAAAATCGCAACATTTCCTGACAAAGGCAATAATTTAGAGGATGGTAACATATTGCATAATAGGCAGTAATGGCCATAGCCCCGTGTAAAACTGCACGAAATACACTCATTTCTGCTCATTTTCTTGTCATTAGCATCTGTTGCAAAGTGGGCTTTCGTGCTGTCAGCCCGGTCACAGGCCTTTCTGTTTAGAGATTGAAACCTAAACAACTGCTGCAAGATCTCTTGTTCTTTAAACGCTTGGTTTTAAAAGTTTAATTTTATAAACATGTCCAAATTAGAAATCAAGTTAAAAGGACAGTATTTAGGGCGATAAAAGAAAAAGAAAAATAAATCTTGAATTTATTGATATTTTTGCATTACTCAAAATTATCGGTAAGCAATACAATTAAAACGTTCATATTTATTAGTATTGTTAGATCATTGTACTTTATTTCAAACACTTATCATATAATGTGCCGGGTGTGAATTGAATGTTACAATAATGTGTCTTAAAATGGAAAAGAAAACTTTCAGTCAAGTCAGACAAGGCTAACAGTCTCTAGTTCAGATGTATAAGCACGAACCAGCGAAATATGTCAAATTAAGTTTTGATTTCTGACAAATATACAGGTTGTTCTAAAGCCAAAGCTTCATATTTTGATAAGAACGTTAACTTTCCTAACTAAATTTAATAATTTCTCATTTCCTCTGCTTTCAGTCTGTTAGTTAAGTAGTTTTGATTGAAGTGTACTGCTATATAGAAAAAACAGCGAAAGTGATAAAAAAGATTATCAACCAATCAATCAGTCAGCCAGCTGAAGTTGGTTAATTGGATCTTTTATTTATCTATCCATTTTTATGCTTCGACTTTGTCTATTTATACATATAACTTAATCTATTTATCTTTTTTCGGCATTTGTATTCCAACACACCTATTTCAAATTATCTGTTCATTTTGGGTATTCACCTTTAGAACGACAAAATAGTAGCGATACACGATTTTGTTTCTTTCCCTAGGCATATTTATGTACAAACATATTACACACAAAAGAATATCAGCCCACTAAAAATATTACCGTTAACTATATCCGGGAAAGACTGTGGTTGCACCTCCACTAAATAACGCATTACGGCAAAATCCTTAACAAGATATAATAAAGACATCTGAGGAGTGAGCATGCCCTTCAGTTGTAATAGTCCATACAAAACATTCACATTTAACTCTGGGCATTATCAGCGACCAATTAACCCGTGCTTTAGTTTTCGGATGGGAGTTGCAATTGAATCGCTCATTTACGCGTGGACTCCGGAAGCCAAATAATTATCATGACAAGAAACGCTTAAGAAACTTTTTTTTCTGATGGGCACGTGGCTAACCAATAAATTCTTACTGCAAACACTGAAGTAAAAGAAATGTTTATAATAATTTTTTTAAATGTTGACTACAATGAATTCATTGCTTATAGCAATTGATCTAATGAGAGTATATATTTTATATTTTACCCAGACTTTCTTAATTAAATATTCAGATGCCGTGTCAACTTTTAAAATGAATTTTCATGGGATGTTGCAGATGACGAAGCTACAAAGTTAAAGCAGTATAGTAATTAAGTCTGCTTTGCCAAGCTCTTAGCCTTCTTTATTTGTGCTGTAAGTTAAATATCCAAAAATTACATTAAAATGTCAGCACACAGAATTTACTTCCATCTAACTACATGTAAATTCAATCTTTATAAAAATGGAATCTCTGTACTCTGGGTCGTTCCGACAAAGAACATGTGACCTTAGACAATAGTATATATGAAAATGATACTCCGTAATTTACACTGTGTGTGTGTGTGTGTGTGTGTGTGTGTGTGCGCGCGCGCGCACGCGCTAAACCCAGTTACGCACGTGCTTTTCTTTCCTTTTTTTTATACTATACACAGCAATGGATATAACAAACCACATATTCATATATACAGTACACACATGTGCACAGCTATACATGTACAAACAAACTGTACATTTTATGGGTAATTTTATGTGGTAGTTTAACGAGAAAATAGTAACAACACACCATTATGTCACTGCTCATTTATAGTAATTGTATCATTAAATCCTACACATATAGGTTCATTTTAAAGCCTCTACTTGTCATAAATTGTTGCTACGGTATTTCACTTTTACGAGGTTGTCATAACAATTATCTGTGGTGGTATCTAACAATAAGTCCTCTATTTATAGGGCGCTAACTGACAACGCACTAAAAAGTACGCGTTATTTGATATTCAATCCAAAGGTTGTAAACATTTAAACAATAACTGTAAAATCAAATATCTAATTACAAAGGTATGTAGTAGTACTCGCGTGTCTGTGTCAGTTTTCTGTATCTAGGCGATTGATACAAATGGCGAACATTATCTTATAATTATATGATCATCGTCTGATCTACTAATTGCGACAGAAATAAGAAGAAAAGGAGAAATAAGCCCAGACAATGATTTAATATATTGTGCTTCGTTTTACATGTGCTGCAGAGAATAAATTGTGATTTGAATCAGTAGATATCATATGCTTGTCTAACCAAACCAATCCAAACCATCGATCGTTGAATCGATTACCCAGTAATAACTCTAGACGAAGAAGTGCACTGTTTTGTGTAACATTAGCACCAAGTTTACACGCGGTGTCTTCCAACCATGAGATATATTTGTATTGGTTTGACCTTTCATAAACCAATGCTACCTTAGTATTATCAAAAACATCACTTACTTTTCATATAGTAACTTGTGACGTTGGAATACGGCGAATCCGTCGTTGTCATGGTAACGCTGCTGCTTGACGCCGTGGTTGCCAGGAGACCACCCCCTGAGATGGACTGAGACTGACTGAGGCCACTCTCCCCCAGTGGGGTGGTCGGGGGGTTCCCTAAGAGACCCCCAGAGTCCATACGAGACCACCCAGTGCCCGTGTCTGCATTATGTGTGTGGCTGCAAGAATACATACAACTGTCCGGTGGCACGGGGGCGTACTGGTAACTAGGGGGAGGCGGAGGTGCGGACAGTGCGTTACTACCCACGCTTGACCAAGGGTCACTGCTGGGGTAGGAGGAATACGGGTAGAAACTACTGATTTGGCACGGTGAGTATTTGTAGGCGTCGTAGCCCGGTGCGACGTTGGAGGATGTCCGGCTGGACAGGTCCGCCAAGGAACCTGGGGTGCTCATGCCAGAACCCGTTGGCGTTGCCTCCCTGGGGAACCCGTTGTTGTAGGAGTTCAGATTTGTGAAGGCGGAGGGCGGAGACAGAGACGACGGGGACGACGTCGAGATCACCATTGGCACGGCTTGGTGGGCTAGAGGGGGTTGGGGACCGGGAACTCCTGCACGTCCCTGTATGCACCCATAGAGGAGAAGTGGTGCCAGCCGTTCATATTGGGCATGGAAACTGTGCCACCTAGGTTCATACCACGGGTGAAATCGTTATACATCAGTGTAAATGCGGTCTGTATATGAATAATAGTCTATGTCTACATCTATACTGATATCAGTGAATATACCTAATATCCACGTGTATAGTTCCTATTGTGGGCTCTGTGCCTTTCCAATGTTAAGCCTACCGAATGCTTCTTCAAATTTCCTTGGTAATGTGTTTGTTTCGGTTATTATTAATTTAATAAATAAATCAGCAAAACAAATGTGTCGTTCCCTGCGTGTCAAAATACCCGAAACAACCTGCGAATATTTCTAAGCGCCTTGACTTTTGTTGTGGCGTAAGACGCAATTCCTCCAAAGTGGAACTATACTAACACGATATGTCTCCCTTGAGAGCGGTTCGTTTTGTTGCAAAACCGCCTTCTTGCCTTCTGTAGTGCCACTTCTATAGCAGACGACACTGAGTAACCTGCTGCTCAGATCGGGTCTGTTGGCAAGACGCTAGTCCACGTGCGACAAAAGCCTTGCACAAGTTCACCGTTTACTTCTGGCTACAATCTGGTTACATCTTCGCCTTAAGATTCCACCGCAAGTACCATGAAGGGGCAGGTGTGAAAAGTTTTCCCACTACCTCTGACTTCGTCATCGAGCTGAGCTGTCAGCGTCTCTCTCTTTCGAGAACACGCTATCCATCCTCTGCTCCGACATTTGTCAATGGTAAAGACATCCTTACCCGAGGCGCTAAACAGACAACAGCAAGCGCCCCCAGCATCACGCTGTTGTACCACCAGAGAGAAAAGCGTGTTAGAAACGCGCATGCGTTGGCATCCATCACCATGGAAATGGCGGCGGCCATGTTGAATCCAACCTCAAGTCATACTTGCAAGCCGTCCACAGCATACAAAATAGGGGTGCAACTTAAAGGGAAAAAAGAAGTGCTCGATCGAGGAGAGCATCAGTACACAAACATCTAAGCAAAATTCCCTTCCCCCTTCATTTTGAAATTTGGTGAAAGCGTGGCCTGAAATTGCCGGTAATTGCTCGCCACGTCTGGTGGATCTTGTTGGCCCAGATGCGGCTGTCATTGTGATGATAGATGAGAGCGAGGGTTACCGGTCACAGGCAGGTGAGGAGAGAGACAGGATGCCTTGCAGCGAGAACAGGAGGTCCGTGGGATCGATCAGACGAATAAAAAAACAACAAAGGGGGGCGTACCGTTAAGTGGAACACAATGCAAAGGTGGGCAAAACATAGTTGAAGTTTGGATTAAATGGATATTATGTATTATCTTGGATTTTGCTCTTAATATTTGTTTTAACAAAGATTCATGAATGTCTGACCGAAATGGGATAAGTGTTTATGTGACAAGGGTCAGCATTTAGGGATTATGTTTTAGATTGAAATCACAGATATCCTTGTAATTTAAGTACAGATATATATGTACAGGTACCATCACAAAATAATCAAAGAATATGCATGACAACGTTTAAGATTATTTGTTGAATGTATTTCGAGGTCGTAAAATCCGTCTTTTGATTCCTTCAAATAGAATAAATGCCATTAAGGGACATGGAACGCCATAAACATCAAACAAGTCTAAGTTTAGATTGGATTAATATTTGTTATGTAATCTCAAGTTTTTATGGATGTACGTGTCTTTTTTTAACTTGACGTGCATCCGACTGCACCTACATATTTGTCAAGGATGATAGCAGTTTTACGCACCAATACACCTGAAATAATAAAACAATTGTTCTGCCTTTATTTTAAACTGCAACAAAAAGAAAAAAATCTGTACGTTTTTCGAGAGAAAACTGTAGCAAATTATTGTTTGAACTTTGTGTGCAAACGCAGTACATAAAAATGATTAACATGATACACGTATTCTCAGAAATGTGACATAACCAGAATAATACAGGCGCAAAACTGAATGGTACTATAATCAGCACCACTCAATATTAGAGCATTCATAAAATAAGCGTGTTGTTATTATTGTAAATTTACGGCGTGTTAGAATTAGGCCTACTACTCACATAAACATACTGGGTAGAGCAATGCCTTGTTATAATGACTGTACACAGTATACTAAACATAACGATGATACTATTAGCATTATATTAGGACATTCATAAAATAAGCGCAAGTTTAAGGGTACTCGGTAAAGAGCGTGTAGATTGCAATGCACTGTATATAAAACTTGTTAACAAAGATGCATTTCCAATGTATAAGTACAGAATAAAATACATACAGAAAACAAGCAAAAGAAAAAAATACGTGATAGGCCAAGTTGTCATATGATTCCAAGGTTTAAGTTAAACCATCTAATTATATCACACAATAACTGAGTAAAAGCGAGAAGTTTGTCACAATAAAAAAGGTGAGAGTGTAGGTGACGAAATTATCCTAAGCCCCAGGCTCGACATATGTGTCACCGCTCCACTCGGCAATTATCATATGAATTCAGTTAAATGAGCGCCCATCCTCAGGTATTCAGCGACGACAAAGACACGTTTTAACACAGTTGTGTATAGATACAATATTGGACGCTTGGCTACACACTTGGCTTACATGGATCCTTTCTGTTCCGATCTGAATGAGCAGTGGTGGATTTAGGGGTGGGGTGTTAGGGGGGGTCCTGACCCCCCTTTCGATTTCTGAAAAAAAAATCATACTAATATTCCCCTCTTGTAATTAGAATTTTGACTTACTGAACCATAGTTCTAAACCGTATCAAATGGCACCTTTCGCCCTCTAAATTACCAAACATTTTCGGGGCCCTTCGGCGGGCCCCGAACCTTGCGTGTGTGTGTGTGTGGGGGGGGGGGGGGAGATTCTGGAGCCGTCCCTGATGAGGCAGAAAAAATGCATTGTTATTAAGATGGAGCACAAGGTTATTGCAATCAAACTAACATTGAATATACTGTATTTATTTAGGTACGGTATGGTTCGTCTGCGTGGTAACGCCTGACTCAAAGTCTGCTCAATTTTCAAGGCACTGACTGGTACTGTACAATGCTCTTCTGTTCTTCTCAAGTATGATGCATTTGATAGATTCCAAGTGTACAAATTTTTTGGTAGATCGTTAGTGTTCTCTAGGTTCCAAAAAGACGTTAATTGGGGGTTCCTATCCCATTCTTCCCTCACGAAATGTCTGAGATTGCAAGGCTTAGGGGAGGCTGCCCCCGGGGTGGCGTTCCACTGTCACTCATCCTACATAACGCAGGTGTAAGGTCAAATTAGTCACTCTTTCAAGAGTGTCACTGGGGTTTTAATACAAAGATTGATTCTGTGTGGGTGGGTGTGAAAGTGGAGTGTGAGGGTGTGTGTGTGGGGGGGGGGGGGTGGAGGATGCCGGCACACCACCCCCTCCCCTTTGACTCGGAGATTTTAACGATATAGAGAGTGAAACGATACAGAAAAATAAAACACATTCATTCCCTTCACCTACTACTTGATCTATATCGTAGTTTTGACCCAACGCGATTGCACATGTATCTTAATGAAGGATAAACCAACTGGGCTTTTTATTTCCCTCCTATGGAGTACACCAAAACAGTATTATAACTTGAGGACCAGTGGTAGATTTAGAGGGGGAATCCTGACCCCCTCCCCCTGCTATTTCTGAAAAAAAGTCACACCAGTGCCCCCCTCTTGAAATAACAATTTTGACTAACTGAATCATATTTAAACTGTACCAAATGGTACTTTTCGCCCTCTACAGCGGCCACGAACTCCACGCCAAGGAGGAGGGGTTGGCTTCACATCCCACTCCTTCAAATTATCCCCCCTTCAAATAATCCTGGATCCGCATATGAGTACGCCTGTGAACAGTAATGAGCCGCACTACGAGGGATACGAGATAAATCAGAATACGGAGTAGGCCTACTGACAACAGACTGACTGGCAGCCGTGAGCTAAAGTTCCCGTGCAACAGTCGTTAATAGATCAACTACCACAATCCAAATATGTTGACGACCACCCGAAAGCTTACAGCATACGTGTATGCCCACGATGTTTCTCCTTCTCAGCCCAAGACCAGAATGGCTGGAATGTGTGTGTGTGTGCTTGTGTGTGTGTATGTGCGCGCGTTTGCTTGTTTGTGTGTTAGTTTAAAGTTAAAGGTATTCAGTTTTCAAATAATACTAAAAGCAATAAATGTAGAATAACATAATTGTATAGTAAGTTGTAACACTACAGGCCATTTTCTCAAATGTTTGCTTTGTGGGCATCAGTGTTATAAAAACTCTATACATTTCTAAGATATGACCAGGCAGAATATGTAACGTTATTTTATTGATCTCAAGAGAATTCCGTTTCCACACAGACACCATCAAGGACAAAAAGATGAAATTTCTGGGCATACGGGAAAATGGAATGAGAGCAAATTATGCTCGAGTTTAAACATCAGTCCCTTAATGTTAACTTGAGTTTCAAGGACAATAGAAACTCCCTCACTAATATGATGTAGAGGTGAGTTTTCAACTGAACAATAATTTTTGAAGTCAAATTATCTCAATAATAATAATAATAATAACAAAAACTATAATAATAATAATAATAATAATAATAATAATAATAATAATAATAATAACAGTTTCATTTTGATATAATGAAATCCGCCGTTTTAAACTGAAGTTGCATTAGCAATTGTGTCAGGTGAGATGAAACACAATCGCTTCAACTGACGCTAGTCAGGCAACTGGCATAACTGGTGAACATGAAAATATCATAAGCGCGTCTCCACTCGTATACAGGGATACGCGGATACAGGGTCACGGTCCTCATCCTCCTTTTGAAAATTAGTAGCATATTCAGACCCCGTTTCTTGCCGAAGAGAGGGATAAATGGCTTTAGACCTGCAGATTTACCGGTACTACAATGTTTCCCAAATTGCCAACTGGTAATTATCATCAAGCATTTTTATTATATATACTCTTTTTAAAGCGTTGGTTTCCAATTTTAATCAAAAATTGGATTTATTTAAATTTTTTGCCGAGATCAGAGTTCGCTAAAGAAGAAGAAAAAAAAAAAAAAGAGTTCGCTAAAGTACGGAGGGCAAGCAGAGCACATTTTATCTGAAGCATGCCATACAAATGCAGATGTATAGCGACGGGAAAATGGAGTGTTCGAAAGGTCAAATGTGAGGCTACGAGTGGTTATCCATTCCTCCTATCTGTCCCTGGCAGCACATGAAAGGATTATTGAGTGTTAGTTTATGTTACAGGGGGCCATAAAATTCGTATGAAATTTACCGCCGAGATCAATGCGGTCATGAGGTATGCTGTGAATAAATAGGCGTTTACGGGAAGCGGTCTGTACGCTGACGAAAATTATTGGCGTTTTTTTTATTTACGCAGTGATTCCAATCATTTGTATTACATTATTCACTAAAATTAACTATACGTTGCCACCGAAAGGTAGTGCTTATTTTTTCAAAAACCGACTCTGCAATTTTTAAATTGATTCTGGACTATTGCCATGAAGAAAAGAAAAACAAATCTCGCCCCTTCATCCGATTTTCATTGTCAACCAAAACAATTAGTCGTTTATACAGAACTTCAACTATTTTACTTTCTGTAAAGCACATTTTGGCATATTATATGACCTACTAGAGAAATGCTGTGCTTACGATATTTTAACGTATTTAAGTTATTTAAAAAAGCTCACAAACCGACACTTAAATGGGGAGATGCGTCAACGGATTTCGGTAAGGAGACGTTTATTGAATAATGTGTTATCTTGTAGTTGACGTTAGACATTGTGGAAAATACACCGAAAATGCTATAAGAATCCCTAGTATTGAATATGTCGAGCATAAACAATTTTAGAAGTTTTTTTTTTTAATTTTCATATTGTATTAACTTTTTTTATAATACTCTTTATTTCTCTTAATGGTCTGTAAAAGCTCTTCAGTATGTATTTTAGTCATTTTGAAAATTTTCTTTTTTCGACAATTTTGAATATCTTGAAATAACGAAAACCCGTTTACCACTCCGTGTATTTTCAAAATCATCTGTACTTACTAATAGAATAAAAAGTTGTAAAATGTTCAAAATTTGTTGGCTTAGTAAATTTTTGGGGCTATTATCATTTTAACATTTAAAATTACTTTTAATGAAATTATTGGAATTCCTAATAAAAATAAAATATTGACGAAAAAGGATCATTAAAAATGAGATCTCTTTTTTAGCAGCACTTTACTTAATTTGTGGTATTTTAGCAGTTAGATTTTATGTCTAAAGAAATAACAAAAAGCATGGATTAAAAACTAAATTGAAGAAAAATTAAAATATATATATACACCAGTTGTTAATAAAATTATCCCATATCAAACATCTTTAAGTCATCGTTAGAATTCTTCTCGTTATTCTAAATCCAAATCATACCTCTCAA
The DNA here is from genome assembly GCF_001039355.2 of Lingula anatina. The sequence continues at coordinate 601,089 of NW_019775735.1, read as the reverse complement.
ATTTTCTAAAATTCATATCATTTTCCCCAGCTCGAGTTTTATGGCATACACTATTTCCTGTTTTCAAAAATCGAAAAATGTATTTTTTTTCACTGTATATTTGACTTCTGTGTTTTTTTCTGAAAGTTTTTCTATATCTCCATGCCGTACATTGAACGCGTGGGTATCAGCGTCTATAAGGCGAGGACCACCAGTAAGAAGGAAAACAGAGTTTCAGTCATAAATTAAATCCGGTTCTAAATACAAGATGGATGTTTTTTCGAAGAGTTACCCGTATCCTTAGTCCGGGCACTAGAGATAGTGACAGTTCCCCCCATAAGCATATCATGCAATTCGATGAAGAGTGACTACATTGGGCCGTGAAATTAAAAAAAAAAAAAGATTGAAAACATTTTATTGGCGTGTCCAAACTAAATAGACAGGTCAGTCCATATAAATCATTCATTTCTTGGACTTGGAGAAAATACCTGTATTTGACGCTTACCTCCTATTTCTTTTTTTTTTCACTTTTATATTTGCAAATTTTAATAGTAAGCTGGATGATATATAACTCTGTATGTGAAAAGTAAAAAAAAAGATCCAATGAAAATTAAGATACAAAATAATTAGATTCTCTCAATATAATATGATTTATGCAGAATCAGTATGGAGGTACATGAACCCTCCCCTCCCCCGTAGTTAATAATAATTCCTGGTCAGTCAAAATGATTCGCCAATAACTCGACTTCTAACAGTGGCATATAGCCCAAAAATCAAATAATTCCATATTACCGAGCCACAGTATATTTTTTCTTTCAAAACGCAATCTTGTAAATGACCTCAAGGGCGGTGCTGGTGTGGGTTTCATGTTCAAGTTGCTTTCTTGGTTTTACCAGCATTGTTCAGTCAAATGTGATCACCCGGACCCGCGTCGTTCTTCATAAAATCGGTATAAAATAACCGTAAAAACCGTGTGTTACGATGTCGTAAAAAGTGTACCAGAGTCTGAGACGCGTCTGTTTTCTTTAAACGTCGTATCCAATCAGATTTTAGATCATTTGCTTCTTTTTTTTTCCTAACCTCTCTTTCCTTATTTTTCTTCTTTGAGTAGTGGTTAAACTGAACTTGCCTTCAAGAACAGCTTTTTATGGTGATGAAAATATTTCACATTTTTATCATTTTCGTGTAAATTGGGCGGTTTAAAACTGTATCAATCCACATTTGAGTCAGTTAAATGTCTTCAGGAAAAATTAAAACTGGATATATTACAATACAAAATTATCGGTGCGATATATACTCATTCTATAGATTACAATAAGTATCATTAACGTTATTATGCTGTTACTGACTAAAGCAATCATCCAATATGATGCATTTTGTTTTCTACAATTAACTGATATCAAAGAAAACGTGTTATAAGTATCAACATGTCGATATTTTTTTCACATTACATTTTCTATTTTTGTTTGTTTGGCAAAATACGTATTCTAAAATAATAAAATTCTGAACTAATTGCTCTATTTATAGAGAAATGACTTCAAACCAATACAACCGTTTTGCTACACTTTAAATGTTAATTTAATATTGTATTTTGATGGAAATGAACAGTTGTTAAATAATGGGACACATGACGACTAAAATACTTGTTATGTATGTACAATTTAAAGTCGAGCAAAAACTGAATCCATGTAAGTGGATAAACTGAACTACGTTTTAGCAATACTTGACACGCATTTAATATGGCGCATTTTATATGATCCTAAACTTGAAACACGATTATTATTATTATTTTTTAAGTCTCGTTTATATTCAAAGAAACCTTGATTTCTGAAAAAGTAAATAAAACAACATTTTTCAAAATGCATTTATAAGTTAAAAATTATAATAAACAGATTTTCGTAGAACATGAGCTGTTTAGATTTTCGAATCTATTATTTATATGTTCAACCATACATATGCTTACACATTATTCTTTTTTAATTTTGACTCTGTTTATTTTGGTTAATGTCCAGAGTTCGCTGTATCAGTTATGCCATTAACAACTATTCCGAGCTTGGTTTCGAGTTTGGAGACTAAGACATATCGTGATAATCTAGATAAAGTGTAAAGGACGAAGTATGGGACTACATTTTGTCACAGCTGGGGTGACTGTCATATTTTACACACAACGTATAAAATGATGTCTACACTACTGCATGGATAAATGATTAATTGCGTCAGAAATTCCACGCTTTGAAAATGCTCAAAATAGTATACACTAAAATACGAGTTTGGATTTTCTTTAGATTTAACGACACATCTTAATGACATTGATGACATTGACAACAATAATAATAATAACGATAATAACGAAAGGGAAAATTGCCTTTTGTTTGATCGCAACGAAAAGTTCTCTGACTTATTCACATTTTCCTTTAAAATCCTGAAATAAATGAGAACGTTTTACCAAGCTAAAAATGCAATTTTTAAAAAAATTTTCCTTTACAAATATAATCGTTGTAACTTGTATAAGAGTAAATTAAACCTTCATGGCGCGAACCCTTCACATCAAACTGTACATTCTCGCAGCTGAGAACCCAACATAGACCTTCCCTCTGATATCAGCGCTCAGTTTCACAAATAAATAAATAAATAAATGAAAAAGTCAATTCCCTGGCCTAGTTGACTAGGATTTCCATGAGAGTGCTGTTACACTGCTCCTGATAGGGTAAGATGTGCCCATGTAACCGTGGTAATTGAGTTCTTAGCCAGGGAATCCGACTTAAGTTTTTTTTTTCCCCCAAGGAGGGATATTTTGTTACGGACTAGTAGCGGACCTTGTAGTTAGAGAGTAACATTGACCAGCTTATTTCAAAATGGTGACTAAGCTCTTAATAACGGCAATTCACGTTTGAAGTGTTTAGACAGAATGTCATATCAGAATCCTTCAATTATTAGTCCAGCTAGAGGCGAGTAATTGTTCTATAATTTGTTGTCCGTGTAATTCAAATGCAATAAAATTACTTTATCTGAACTACCTTTTACGTAATTTTGTCCTTTAATTGATGAAACTGAACTATGCGCCTTGTTTGCTTTCAATATAGCAATAGAAGAAATGGCTTTTGATGTAGAATTATTATCAAAATCCATTTCTGAGAATATAACATTTTCGCAAAAACTGAACTCGATTTAATCGGTAAAAAGTGTGCTTTTTGCTAATATCTTCACCGTAAATGAGACAGGTTTTGTGAAAATATTTTTATGAATTCATTCCGATTCATTCGATCCCGACTTGAGATATAAGGTGAAAAATGGCTGTCAGTTAGTCAAATAATTTCTTATAGAGAGAAATCGTAAATAGCTGGATTTATTTATGGTGGACATTGACAACGTTTTCCCTATATTTACGATAATTACCCAAGGCGTTAGTTACTCATAAAAACCAGGACATAAAATTGAGGACAAATGAAGACGAGTGAGTATCATACAGACATACAATAATATTAGATAAATGAACAACTTTAGAGATGTAAATTCTAATAGCTGTCCCCTTTATCAAATGAAAAAGAAATAAAATCATTATATACTAGCTATATGCGCTTTTTCCAAAAGGTTTATACCGACTACATTAATTTTCAAACTGATACTAAACTTAATTTAAACTGACATGAAAACCACTCAGAAATAAAAACTAGACTAAACGAATCTGCTATAAAGAAATAAAAAAGCATAAACATGGAAATAGAATATCTTTTAAGTTCTCTCTCTCTCTCTCACCCTCCCTCTCTCTCTCTAGAATATCGTTTAATATTTCTCTCTCACTCTCTCTATCGAGCGCGCACGCCACAGCCGTGTGCGATATGGGATTGAACATCATTTTGTGTGGCTATAAAATCCAGGTTGAAAGACAACATTTTCTTAGTAATAAATGAGCCCGCTGTTTTCTTAAATGTATTTCAAAAGTCAATCTATGCCTATGACTTCATAATAAATAAATAAATAAATAAATAAAAGTATACTTCTGCTCTCTCTCTCCTTTCTCTCTCTCTCTCTCTTGTCCAAAATAAACATTTTTAATGTACTAATACACAACAATACCTTCACGAAAACATGCACATTTCTTTCCCTCTTTCTCCTTTTTTCTTTTTTTTTATTTCGATAGCCAGACAATCTGACATAAAGGCGATCTATCCGAGCACATTTGCCCCAGGTACCGTACACGACCACCAGCGTTTATCAAAGACGCCGTTGTCACCCGATCTTGCTTGGTGACAGCATCATTGTCGCTCAGTTCAGCGTGTCATTCGGGGGTGATTAATCGACTCATCCGTTTCGCTCCCAACATTTGTTGAGGTGAAGAAGTGATTTGGAGCGTGTAGAATATCTTTGAATATTTTTTTGGCTGTTCTCTCCCTCTCGCCTTCTCTTTCTCGTATTTTTGCTAACCTGTGATGACAATGGACACAAAGTCAGAGCACGAAGCGCCTACTTAGCCATGTAAACCATTTATTTCGGTCACGTGAACACGCGCTGTACTAGTAGATCCGTTTGATATTTCTAGGTATACCATTTAAAATGTAGTGATGTATGTAATTTTTTTATCTTTCCTATTCTATTTTGACTGCTTGAATTGCTGATTTCTGTGAAAAAGAAGTAAGAGTTTTCTTTGATTCTTGTTCTTCTGCTTTTAATTCACAATAAACAAAATATCTGCCTATCTACCCGTATAAGGTAAAGCGGATTGCTTAATTAGCTTAAACATTTCGCTAAATCAAAAGCCTCAAGACAGACATATCTGTGCTGTCAACAAAATTTTCAATAAAGGGAAAATCAAATACAATTTACTTTTGCCAATATTTATCAAGAAACGGTTACATTTCTAGCAAATCGAGATTTTTTCTCTTTGCAGATGTTTCAGTGTCCTGCTTTTGGAAATTTAAAGATTGCAAGTGTCGTCTAACGATATCATTTGATTCCCGTTTGAGTAAAGATATCTGGGTTTTCTTAAATGAAAAACAGTCATTTAATTGAGCTAATATTTAGGGAAATGATATTAATAAATTAAGACCACTTTACTTACTGATAACATTCAACTTTGAGATGCATTCTTCAATATCCAATAACAACCAACCTCAATTTAATACGAAAACATCAAACCCATTGACTGGACTATTTTCCGTCGCGCATTAATCACACGAAGCACTCCTTTATATATAGCGAGTATATTTGCGCCAAATCAAAACATTGTTCCAACAACAAATTACAAGATACGGACTTCGAGATAGCTGATACCGAAGTTTCCAAAGATTTCCACTGCTATAGCGGTAAGTTTTAACTTTATATTTATTTTATTTATACTGTGAATGAGACGGTTTGTGCCGTAACCCGTGACCTTAGACGGACGATTTATTTCATTCAAGGCTACGTAGTTTTCAGTCACAGAGGTGCGATATTATGGATTTTTTATTTCTTCCGTATTCCCAATTGCGGCTGGATGTAATAACTTAAGGAGTGTTAAACTTAATGTTAAACTTAATGTGGTCTCAGATATCCTGGTATACAGAACTAAGTTCATGTTTGGTTATTTACAAGATGCAGGAGTAGACTGCATTTGAACACGATTTTAATACAACTACAAGGAGCCACATTATAACAGTAAGAAATCTGATAGGACAGTAACATATCTCAAAGAACAGCATTGCAAATGTCCATGCTACTTTTAGCGCTATTAAAGATACAAAAAGTCTATACGGTCTGATGTTATTTTTTAACAACGTTAAAGTATCTATTTAAATGATTAGTATATTTTAAGGTGTAACACATCCGTCTAAAACATATGTCATTTTATTTTATTTCACTCATATTTTTCAAGAACGTTTTCTCCTTTTCCTCAGTTTTGAAAGATGAAAAGTTACGATTAACCTGTAGAAGTATAACTGCGGGACTGGCCACCATACTATGTAAACGTTAAACAGGTTAAATAATAATCACAGAAAATACACTATTCATTATAAATCTGGCTTCAAACCCGCTGTTCTGTAGGTGTTAATTTGTTTTATTGATAATGTTAGTACGTTATAGACATTGGTAAATTGAATTCAGTAAAATCTCATTGTGTCTGTGGGATTTTCTCGTTGATTCCTTAATCGGTTTATTACGGATATTGCGGAATCGTTCTAATACCATCAAGTTGTAAAATTCATGAGAAAATTGCCCAGACGAACGATCTGTTTACAATTGATGCATGATCTATTTTATGGTTTGTTATTGTCATTGGCATCACGTTGAAGCTTTGCGTCATTGTGATTTCCGATATTGGAAAAAAATAAATCCAAAATCGGAACTCGGTTTAACAGAAAAGTCACGGTTGGTAGAACTTAGCTCAGAAAAGAAAAACAGAAATTAAATGTTTTCTTTACAAAAAGGTATTTTATAGTCTGCGCACTCCCGTACATGATTTTTCATAACTCTATTGCAGGGCCGTAGCCTCC
>NW_019775735.1:424064-594615 GCF_001039355.2 Lingula anatina | reverse complement strand
CGGGGGGGCAGCTGCCACCCCCCTGGGTAGCTTCGCCCTTTCGTGTCCGCTTACTGCCCCCCTGGCATTTTGCACAGGTTACGGCCCTGTATTGAAATGGCAACTTGCTAGTTTCTCTAGTAGTAGCTGATCAATTGAATTCATTTTGTTTTTTTTATCTTACATGCAGCGATTTGATTAGATTTTGTATTTTGTTTCACGCGTCAATAGAAATACTACCACATCACACGTGTATTACACACTTTGTACGCGGCTTAATACGCATGGTTGATCATTTAATTAAGAATGATTGTAAATTTTGATCAGTTCCTTACTGTATTGGCTCTAAAACGTCGTATTGATTAAGAAAACAAATCTCCATGCATAGTAGTCACCTAGTGAATTACCAAGAAGGAAAATTACTCCCCCCCCCCCTCCGCCTTTTTAGAGAATCCACAGATTCAGTTACATCAGTGTTTGCGTGAAATAGATTTAGATTATCAAAAATATGTACTTGGCGCTATGTATAAGTTTTTATGCCTCGATAAAACAAGACTCAAAAAGAACAAATTTTGTTTGTAAATTCATAGAAATGACACAAGGAAGCTTGCTTAAAAATCTATCAAAATTAGCGACACTTTATATTCTCAGATCAATTAATCTCTACTTACAAGATAAAAAGCTTTAGGCCTCCGGCAATTTTTTTCCTTTTCGGGAGGGGATAAACCGATTCATTTTTATTATTAAAAACTTGGAATATAAATAAATTTATTTGATTATCGCATATTTTGGGAGGTGCGATTCATTTCATCTATTTTTTATTTGGTTTTATTTAATAAGAATGATTTTGGAAAGTCACGCATTTACACGTATTTATACTACTGTAGTTAAAATCAAGCTGCAATTAAAACCTCTTCCTATTTTTTAACGTTTTCTATTGAACACACCTGCAACTCATATTGTGCAACATTAAAATAATCTTTAGACGGATGCCTATTTGCAAAAAAAATTACAAGATAGAATGCCGCACTGTCATAAATGTATCAATAAATGGCAAGTGTAGCTTACATAACTGTGTAATTAAGAAACAAGCTACATGTAAAACATTAGTTATGTAACACAACTCTCTTTTCAACGACTCCTACATGTACCTCACCTGCATACAACGATCCTTTTTAACAACTTCTAATTAACCGTTGGATTTACACGTATTTATACTACTGTAGTTAAAATACAGCTGCAATTTAAATCTCTTCCTATTTTTAAACGTTTTCTATTGAACGCACCTGCAACCCATATTGTGCAGCATTAAAATAATCTTTAGACGGATGCTTGTTTGCAAAAAAAGTTACAAGATAGAATTCCCGCACTGATATAAATGTATTAATAAGTGGCAAGTGTATCTTATATGTATGTGTAATTAATAAAACAAGCTACATGTAAAACATTATTGTTGGTCGGTATATATAACACAGAAATCTTTTCAACGGCCCCTACATGTACTTCACCCGCATACAACAATCTTTTTGAACATCTCCTAATTAACCGACCTCTATCAAACCTTTGACTTAAACGAACTTGCAACCCATATGCTGCAATTTTTTAAAGAAGCATTAGCCGTGTGCTTGTTAACAAGAAGTTTTAAGAAAGAATGTCCGCATATATATCATTGTAGTAAATGACACGTGTTTTATTAATGTCCTAAACAAACAATCTGTTCAACGACTTTTACTTCACCCACACACAATAATCGTTTGGAAAATTTTTCTAATTAACCGTTCTCTGTTGAACTAACCAGAAACCCATATGGTGCCATTTTTAAAAAATCATAAGCGCTGTGCTTGTTAACAAAAGGTAATTAGATGGAGTGCCCGCGTATATATCAGAGTATAAATAAATGATGCGTGTATTAATTAACTACCCATGAAATTAAGGTAAACGTCCTCCGTTTGTCATGTTTAATCAGATCGTTTGAGATACGTTGATTTAGTAAAGAAATATAAAAAGATGTTCCTTTTGTGAAGTTGTCATGTTTTTCTGTTTGTGGGTTGAAACTACTTACATGTGCGTTTTTTTTCTGTGGCAACGTAATTAAAGGTGGTGCATATTGGGTGCCAATATCACATGAGAGATTAACTGAAAATTAAAACATTCTTTTAATATCGACATATAGGAATTTTACTAAAGGATTAAAAACACCTAAAGCAAATCAGGAAATGAAATACATTAATATCATTCAAATAATACGTTAGCATTTTTACCGAAAGAGAATCACTATGTAAAAGCTACTAAACCCTGGAATTCAGAGTTTTATCAAAAAGAGTAATGCACAAGGACAAACATTCCAAAATAATCATAATTACAATTATATAACAGCAAACAAGGGTAATACTACTATATAACACTGCAGGAGCAGGGATGAAAAATGTTCTGTGTATTGCATATTAAAGATTTAAGTTTCTGAGCAGGTAGGAAGTCGGTCAACCCTAAGGATGATATTTGAAACGGTCAACCCCTGTAAAAAAGAACGCAGACATCGACGTCTCCTGTTTTAAACCTCAGCTGTTTTTTTTCTCCACCGATCAAGTTACGGCGCAACTACGTTTTAATCAATTTAAGCCCTTATACTTAAACGCAATTTCTGTAAACGTTTCAAGATCCTTTAATTAGAGAAAACTGCCTTCTCTGCATTGGTTAATATTTCCGGCTGAAGACAAACCGATGTCTGTAAAAATGCAATTGATTCACTAGCAGACAAGCACTTCAGATAAATTCAACAACAAAATGACGTTTGTCTAGATGCAGTCAATTGCTTGCGATTTAAATAGATTGTACATGTATGGGCTGTTTCAATGCAATTAATTATGTCACATACTAGCAGTTTGAAATTATTCCGTATGAATGAAATGTCTGTATTTGAAAGGCACTGCAAGGTGGTCTGTTGTGCATGGATTCACCAGACTCATGCTGGCTTCTAATTTCGAATATTAATTTGATGTTTCCTGTAGTAGTGCAGATTATTCCGTTTCTTTTCCTTATTACCCAAATAGATAAAAAATGTTCATATAGATATTACAGAATATAATAGTTTGAAAAAAGGGAATAAAAGACCCTACTATGCATACTGGTTGACTTTTTCGATATCAATGTTGCTTATTAAAAAGAGAAGCAGACTATTCAGTGAAACAAGTAAACCATATGAATGGCAGTTATATACGCGAAATAAATAAGTTGATAAAATATACATGTAAAATACAAAGCTACTAATAGGACCCTTACAATGATTCGTTCTTGATGTACAGTGTACTACATGTACTATGTGTAAAGTTACATTGATTAAGTATATCGGTATAGCGCTAAACAGATTACGATCGGTTCGAAGTAAAGATGAGAAGCAAAATCATTAGGCGCTTAATCGCGGTCTCTCAAGTTGCAGTGTTTTTTTTTCAGCGCAGACTGTAAGGCACTTTTTACTTCAATTGAAAAGCCCACTCTTTTCAAGAGAACGTTTCCGTTAACATTGTCCCTTCCTTTTATACGTAGGCCCTTCCTGGTCCGTCAATTGTCGGCTTAATTCACGGATCAGCGAATAGCTACATTAATTGATTACAGTTTGAAAAAAAGGAACATAACCAGATTTTTTTCGTCGTATGGCCTTTAAGAGTAACACACTGAACGTGTGAATTTTAAGGCGTGGTCTGGTGTGCGTGCACGCATGTTTACGTGATGCACGTGTTGGCGGAGTCGAGATGGCTGCAGTGTGAAATTTGCGAACAGTTGTACATTACTAGTGCTAAATGTCGTTTCGTTACTCTTAGAAAGCTAAAGGTCCTTTTGGATCAACATTTCAATTTTGCATCCATTTCAAGGCGGCTATTGGCTTTTACTTTACTTTATTTTGCTTGACTTTACTTTACTTTACTGTACAGAAAGGCATCCTTGCGTTAGTGATTATGGACACCTGATGTTAATATCAATATAAATACTATATACACCATATTCTATGATAATAAAGACAAACATATCTTGAATGAAGGAGATAATGACGTCCGCGTATCCCGACATCTTTGATAAATGATTCATTGCAAAAACCGGCAGCAGAGTGCTAGGAAGATTTCACAACAGAAGCAACTAAAAATGAGTGCAACACCTTAGTGTAGAATAAAAAGACTGCTGAACAATTTGATGTAGATCGCAGACCAAAAATTTTCCCACTTTCAATGACATGTCATCGTTTTCAAATATCACCTTCAGCATTTAAAAGGCGACCGACTTTTTAAATAATTAATCACCTTTTGCAGAAGATTTTATTATCAATTATATACTAATAACACACCTCTTTCGCGTTTCATCAACACATACTGTGCTGAGACACGCCCTGTATTCAGTTAAATATTTTTTATTTATGAAAGCGCAATGCATGAGCAGACAAAATAAAGGTCAAATTTATCAGCTGGAAAATAACTCATTATTTACTTAACAAAGTTTTGTCCATAATGTCCTGAATCTTGAGGCTTGCAATAGAATTTAAGAGGAGCGAATTAAGAATTAATCAAATATAAGATTATGATAGTTTGTAATGTATATACAACCCTATAGTATGTCCGTCTTCAGGTTATCCGGTGCTTTTCGACCACTTAAGGGCACACGTACGCATTTGAAAATCCCACTAAGTCATATTTTCTTCGTCTATTTATCCTACAAGCTAGCAATCATATTCAGACCTTGAAAGGTGTAAAATCCGTTAAATTAAAGTACCTGGTGTGCTCTGTTCTTTCAAAAATGTAGGTGAGCATGACATTGTTAGTGACTGGTCAGTCAGTCATTTAAAACTAGCTAATTGAATAAAAAAATGAAATAATACACCGACATCATATGAACAAACAGGTCGAGGAATGATTCGTGAGTCAGACAATTGCTTTTCTCCCGAGAAATTTTTTGGCGATTATATTCTTTTAAGAGTACTTTTAATTTATATTTTGAAAATTGCATTTAGCTTTGCAATATTTTATTTTTTTCTGATTTTCTTCTATAGCTTATCTCCTGAGTAAACCAGCGTGTAATTCTTTTTTTGACTTATAACTTTTTAGAATGAAGTTCTTTTCTTTGTCTATTATTATGAAAAACCGTAAAAATTATCAGGTGAATGTCATCATCATGCGGGTGGAGAGGAATCATTTTATGATAGATTGAATTAAAGGATGACTGTGAAATGCCTTATTTAAACGGAAAAGTGCGAATATATTCTGTGTTCTTTGTGTGTTGTATACTGCAACGCTGCCTCAGCAGTACTTTAACTGTTGCTACAGATGTGAGCTCCCAGTTTTTCTTGTTCTTTGCGACGCTACTCTGTGTATATTTATTTCTTCACATTTCGGTTCATAGCTATCCCATCTGTCTGTTTATAAGTTGACTTGATAATTTGATAAAAAAACTTCTCACCAAATTTGGTTGAATTTCAGAAAAATAAGTGATAACAGTTTCATGCTGTACATCCTAATATTTTAGATATTTTTTATTTATTTTCCTTCTATTCTTAGAGCACTCTCAAGTTATTTACTATTTCGAGTTTATATTTTGCGTACTTGTCAAGAATAAAAAAGATGTATTTGGGAACTTGATAAACTCTTTTCCTGACAACGGTCATTTATTGATGTCTCATCCGTGAATATGTTTTTTACTCCATAGGAAATCTCCCTTTTCTAATTTGAAAATTGTAGTTGAATTTGCAATGTAGAATTATCGGGCAAGTACTTAAAGTAACCCTGGATGGGCTACTTGCTAAGGTGACCTTCAAAGATACTTATCATTTTTATACTTCCACGAATGTACTTGTATTCGCTTGCAGGTGCTTGGGTATGTGTATATGTATTGCATGTGTGTTTGTGCGCGCGTGCGTGTTAGAGTGTGCATGGGAGTGACAGTTTATACATGGTCACCTGAGTATTTGTCGAACATGTCCGCTTGTGCATGTGCCAATGGCTGCGTGGGTGGGTGGGTGGAATAGACGCGGTCCAAACGTCATCGGGTACATGTACATGTAAATTCGACCAAATGACGACGTTGTATGAAAAATGTAATTCAATATCAAACTCAAATTAACGTAATTACATTTACCTACAAAGTTAATACAGATAATTTTATGATAAGCATGTCTAACCTGACAGAGTGATAAGGAAGATAAAGCGACGAGGGAGGGAGTTATAAAAGTTAGATTTTGAACACTTCACCTCATAAGAGCTCTTTCTGAAGTAGTCTGCAGTGGTAGCTAAAATAGTGACTTGAAGCATAATCAGACGTGTTTTTTTTTTTTTTGTTTTATTAGATTAAATTAATCGACAGAATCTGGTGTTGATCAGGTGCATTTACATGAATCACTATAATATGCATGAAAAAGAAATATATATATATATATATGAATCCAACCATTCAAAAATCATTCACCAATTTCATCTTGCAGTTACTGTAAAGAGAAACGATGCGTTTTTGATAATGGCTGATACGTGAAGTTTTTTCGCGTTTGAGAAGATGCGGCAGAAGATCCAATGTCACTTAAATCTAAATTCAAGGGAATCAGCGTCCGCTTGATTATCAATTGTTAAATCAAACCGTAGCAAATCCATTCCTATATTAAAGATTACACCACATAGATCAATAGTTGCAATTCACACAAAGCTGTCGTCCATTTACCCACGCCATGGCGATAAGTCCTTAAATTCCGTTACGTCCCCCAAGTCCTAGCTGACAATATCAAAGTAATAAACTAATCCATAGCCCTTGTAAAATACGAAAATAATGAACAATCGACTATTTATGGCTGCTATTGACTTGTATGCCTGCGAGAACGAGCCCTCTATCGAGTGTTTATGGCAGGTAGAACTGATAACGTTCTTTACTTAAGATACAAGAAGCGTCTCTGCATGAGAGGCGTTGGGATTAGGGCCGGCATTTGGGAGATATTTTTTTCGGAAACTATTCTTTGGTTTGAAATCGTGTGGGTCAGTCGACCAGATTCTGCGCCGGCTTCTTGAAGCGTCAAAGTTGGCTAGACGCTCGTCCAATTCTCCGAATTCGAAGATGAAAATGAAAAGAAGAATCCCCGATGAGGCTCGACATTGTGTTTTCTTCAGAGGTAAATTCAGACACACTTTAAGTCCAAAAAAGGAATCGTTTCAATTATACGTGTAGCTCTTTTTAGCTTTGTTCTGATGCTTTTTTGGTTCTGATGCTTTTTACGCGGAAAGATTGGTCACAAATAAACATATTGAGATCTAATGAAATTAAAGTAGGAGTTCAACAGGTAAACTGAGAAGCTCGACGACTGGCTGTATGACTTAAATTAACCTACATAGAAGAAAAGGGGAGAAGAAAAAACGGGCGGCTCATTTTTTAGACCATATGAGTTCCCAATCCGACTTAAGAATGAGTGTTTTTTNCTGGATGGGCTACTTGCTAAGGTGACCTTCAAAGATACTTATCATTTTTATACTTCCACGAATGTACTTGTATTCGCTTGCAGGTGCTTGGGTATGTGTATATGTATTGCATGTGTGTTTGTGCGCGCGTGCGTGTTAGAGTGTGCATGGGAGTGACAGTTTATACATGGTCACCTGAGTATTTGTCGAACATGTCCGCTTGTGCATGTGCCAATGGCTGCGTGGGTGGGTGGGTGGAATAGACGCGGTCCAAACGTCATCGGGTACATGTACATGTAAATTCGACCAAATGACGACGTTGTATGAAAAATGTAATTCAATATCAAACTCAAATTAACGTAATTACATTTACCTACAAAGTTAATACAGATAATTTTATGATAAGCATGTCTAACCTGACAGAGTGATAAGGAAGATAAAGCGACGAGGGAGGGAGTTATAAAAGTTAGATTTTGAACACTTCACCTCATAAGAGCTCTTTCTGAAGTAGTCTGCAGTGGTAGCTAAAATAGTGACTTGAAGCATAATCAGACGTGTTTTTTTTTTTTTTTTTTTTGTTTTATTAGATTAAATTAATCGACAGAATCTGGTGTTGATCAGGTGCATTTACATGAATCACTATAATATGCATGAAAAAGAAATATATATATATATATATATATATATGAATCCAACCATTCAAAAATCATTCACCAATTTCATCTTGCAGTTACTGTAAAGAGAAACGATGCGTTTTTGATAATGGCTGATACGTGAAGTTTTTTCGCGTTTGAGAAGATGCGGCAGAAGATCCAATGTCACTTAAATCTAAATTCAAGGGAATCAGCGTCCGCTTGATTATCAATTGTTAAATCAAACCGTAGCAAATCCATTCCTATATTAAAGATTACACCACATAGATCAATAGTTGCAATTCACACAAAGCTGTCGTCCATTTACCCACGCCATGGCGATAAGTCCTTAAATTCCGTTACGTCCCCCAAGTCCTAGCTGACAATATCAAAGTAATAAACTAATCCATAGCCCTTGTAAAATACGAAAATAATGAACAATCGACTATTTATGGCTGCTATTGACTTGTATGCCTGCGAGAACGAGCCCTCTATCGAGTGTTTATGGCAGGTAGAACTGATAACGTTCTTTACTTAAGATACAAGAAGCGTCTCTGCATGAGAGGCGTTGGGATTAGGGCCGGCATTTGGGAGATATTTTTTTCGGAAACTATTCTTTGGTTTGAAATCGTGTGGGTCAGTCGACCAGATTCTGCGCCGGCTTCTTGAAGCGTCAAAGTTGGCTAGACGCTCGTCCAATTCTCCGAATTCGAAGATGAAAATGAAAAGAAGAATCCCCGATGAGGCTCGACATTGTGTTTTCTTCAGAGGTAAATTCAGACACACTTTAAGTCCAAAAAAGGAATCGTTTCAATTATACGTGTAGCTCTTTTTAGCTTTGTTCTGATGCTTTTTTGGTTCTGATGCTTTTTACGCGGAAAGATTGGTCACAAATAAACATATTGAGATCTAATGAAATTAAAGTAGGAGTTCAACAGGTAAACTGAGAAGCTCGACGACTGGCTGTATGACTTAAATTAACCTACATAGAAGAAAAGGGGAGAAGAAAAAACGGGCGGCTCATTTTTTAGACCATATGAGTTCCCAATCCGACTTAAGAATGAGTGTTTTTTCTGAGAATTCTACGATTTTGTATCAAGAAAAGAAATAACAAGGGATAAACTCAGCCATTTCAGTTAGTTGTACTCTAGTGATTCCTATTTAGCCCATGTTTTAATCACTGAGCGTATTCGGTCTCACGTTCGGTATTTATTAACCGTTCAATGCATTTCGTCTGCATAACAGTACAATGTAGTACGCGTACTGGGGTTACGAACAGTTTACCGCATGGATACAATAAAACGCCAACCGACATCACTGAAAATACGACGGATCTAGAGCTTTGCTAGGGGCTTGTTCCTTTTTGCTGCTATTTCTTCCGTATAGTTATATTACCCTGCATTTTGAGGATGGGTCGTGGAAATCTCTCTCATCCCATTTTGGAGGGTAAATTAACTGTATCGTGAAAACGCAACCCGCGGATGTCATTTCAAGACCGCATATGGGGGCTACGGGATCTAAGCTCACCCCAACATTTTGTCAACTACTTGTGTCATAAGAAAGGGTGGGGGCTTAGGACAGTCAGGCTCCCCCCGATCCCCCCCCCCCCCCAACTCTCCCCACCCCCCCCCCGATGGCTATTTTGTTTTCTAAATGGTTATTCCCTTCCCAGTTATACTTTTTTTCCTACACGCCTCATATTAAGAGTGCAGGCCTATTTAATAGATTGGTATCATATTCACGGATATAGTACCTCTGTTATAGAAGCGCCATACAAACACGTCTTATGACAGCCAAAGTTTACGCCAGAGGGATGCATGTGGCCATAAGTCTAAAGTATAAGACTGGCGGATCCAGGGTTTTGCTTGGGGAAGGGGGGGGTCAAGGAGAAACGTTCGTTAGCAAGGAGAAAAACGAAATATTTATAAAAGAGCGGACGATGGAAATTTACTGTGACCTGCTATGCACAGGAATGACTTAGTTGATTTAATTTTGTCCCGTGAGGTTTATTATGCTGTTTCTGTTGGGGGCGGGGGTGGGGGAGGGAGCCGGAGGGAAAAGATAGATGTCGCTTCTACCAACGACGCGCTGCCAAGTTATCAAGTAGGCTTCAAACTCACAAGCACCTCGTTGCCGAGCAATAAATGTCGCGTCTCGAGAGGGAGATGAGAGAGAACGACAGCTTTAAAATTGTACCACAATCAGACGTAAATTGCCGCGATATATAGATAGGGCAGGGGGGAGGTCTCAAAGATTCTTTCGGCGAAAAAATAAACGAATCTCAGTGTTGTTAATTGCATAGGGTGGGTGGAAGGAATTTTTAGTCTGGAGTAAGATATCAGTTGCCTTAATGCGAACAATTATCATTCAGGGAGAGAAGACTTGGGTAGGGAATTGGGGGGGGGGGGGGGGAGGATGCTAACAGAACACTGGGAAATTTGGGTCAGCCTTGTGTCTTCATCACATATAATGGGAGAATTGGCAGGTGCCGTAATACTCTGTGTTCACAAAGAACACAAATATATATCTATACTGGTTTCAGATAGAGGGGCAGGTGATTTAAGTTTTATACCAGAAGTTTGTATAGTTTGGCTTAGGATAAATCCTTGATATTACAATTAAATGAAGTAAGCATTAATCTGAAATATTGGGGATGTCTTTTTTTCTTTTCCGTTTTCTTTTTTTTTTTTTTTACTTGGACTACTACTGATTCATTTAGAGAAATTTAAGGACATTTAGGACTTAAAATTTTCTCCAGTTTTCGGTCTCAGGTTGTTTTGTGAGGTCGGCACGTGGTGACGTCAGCAAGCGGTTTCCTAGTCAACAAAAATCCTAGAATTGTCACCTCTTGACAAAAATCCTGTGAAAATGCATTTTTAAAACTCCTCTGCCTGAAATGAAACCCCTCACCCCGCAAAACGAAACAAAAGAGAACGGAAATCATCCTAGCATGCCCAAAGCCTCGCGTTTTGGGGATTTGGGGACTTTGATTGCTTTTGATTGCTAGTGTAAAAGCAAGTACAATCTCGCAAGATTTGAAAGATAGTTTGGTAAAACAATGACCAGTTAGCGAGTGCAGGATGCAACGAACAAAACTGTAAAAGTCATATTTGGCACATTAAGTTTCACCTTTATCGTTAAACAGTTAACTCCACCCCACTCGGATTATTTCCCCGCAAGTTTTCTAGTCTGCAGTGACGTCACGCGGTGGCAACGGCCTCGTTTTACATGTGGGCTGTGTTAGATGATTCCCATTATTTAAGTCAACGAGTGAAATAAGAGCCAGTGACTCCATCAACCAGACGTATGGAGTTAGTGAGTCGGTGCGATCAAGCTTTTCTTATATTATGAAACACCTCGGGTTGATAAACAACCTTGTAAACAAACGGTGGCAAGAAGGAGACAGCGCCTGTTAGCGCTTATCGCTGCAGCAATAAATTGAAAAAAAAAGAGAAGGACACTTTACATCCTGTTCTTACCCAGTCCAATTTGGTTCCATTATGAGTCTGGTTAATAATTTACTCTTTTCGAATATGAATGACAGCGGGTATTAATAAGGGTGTCCAATGCGACTCGTCGCTCTACCCCGAGTGTCAGGGCACTATAGAGCTAGTTTGCTCACTATACCTTTCCATATGTTAGCTTTACAGTGCTTTACGGTATTGCTGATGTGGGTTATATATATATAATCAAGATCGAGCTGGCAATGCCGAAAATTAGAACCTATGGAAGTCGCTCACTAACTGCAAACCAAGAGACCTATTATTATTATTGAAACAAAGACGTGTTATTTAGGTGAATAATGATTTCATGTTATCCTGTATAAATGGTTTTGCATAATACTTAGTTTTATTTAGTGTGCACAAGAATTTCTTGTAATAGCAATTAAAACGATTACCGGCATGCACCCGGTTCTGTTGATGAAATATGAGGACATTTTGCCAGAAAATTATTTTTGGAAGTTCCTTTACTAGTAAAATAGGAATTCCTCTCTTTAATCGTCGCCTTTTAAAGATAAAAAAAATCCACTTTTACTTGAACATTTTTGTTTTAAGGGCTTCTACAACCAATGTTGATGATAAGAAAGATAAAATTTAATAAACATTAAAAAGAGTATGCTAAATAAAGATACTCATGACGCTTTTGCCAACACCAGTATTAAAGAACGTGTACATGAGGACACTTTAAGATAAAAAAAAAATAGCGTAAACAATTTTTTTTCTGGAATGATTTTTTAAACACAAACTGATGATAATGATAAAATATAATAGGCAATAAATAGATAAATGATAATAACACATTTTTTGCTCAGCTGAATGCTATTAATGGCTATTCTGCAATTCAACTTGGAAGTTTGTTTGTAAAAAAATAAATAAATAAAAATAATAATAATAATAATAATGATAATAATAAAATGGATTTCAGAGTATAGCAATACCTGAGAATAATACAAACCGTTATGTTTTTGGTTCATTATGAACAACTTTCGAATAAATAAACTTGTAGGCCTATATACTTACTGAAATGTTTGAATGGTTTTTAAATGATGGTATTTACAGAAGGCGAGTGGGCGTTTTTTTAATACGACTTGAACAATAAACAGTAATACAATGATGCAATACGAATGGAAATGCATTCAGCTCATAAGCAATTTAAATCGAACGTTGTTAAGAATGTCAAAATTGATGATATAGCGGAAGTGACGATGCAACAATTTTATGCTCTGTATCAGGTCGTTCCGACTATTACCACCCTCATGCAAACTCAGATTGACAATAAACGTAGAAAAAGATCAAAGACCTCATCAGACATTTCCTCATCACATCTTGCAAACATCCACTCTCTGGTCGCCTTCGAACATCCCAATAAAAAGACCACAAATTTTATTGATTCTTGTTGTATAGAAATGCACGCGGTTCTACTACGATGACTAATTGAAATAGATTCGGTGTAACTGCCCGCGACATTTTATTTTATTTTATTTATTTATTTATTTCTCATTATTCATTCGAAGTACATTTTCCGTTCTTTCTCTGTTTACTCTTTCTCTCTCTCTCCCTCTCTCTCTCTCTACTAATTATAACGTTACAGGCCACCGCACTTACCTAACCGCACCGTCACATGCCTGTACCACACCCTGCACTGAACAGTTTTCATTCCACAGCATATATAAGGCCTCCTCTCTATTTCTTTTTGCTCACTTCACTTTCTTACACAGAACGATACGGGTACTCTAACGACACCATTTGAGCACACCCAGTCGGAGGAAAAGGTAATTATTTCAACGATAACGTAAACTTCTCTGGCTTTGGGTATTTCAACGTTTCTATCTATCCTTTTATAACGATATTAGCACACTTGGTCGGGGGTAAGGTAAATTATTTCAACGCTAAAGTAACGTAAACTTCTCCGGCTTTGGGTCTTTGCAACGTTTCCGTCTATCCTTTCTCTTACACTTTCGTATGTACTTCGTGTAAATTTGTTATCAATTTTTAGGTTATTTTGTATTTAAGTTTGTTTTCAGTATTTTTCGCTACAATTTTTGTTCTGTTATTTATTTTGTTTTATTTTATTTTCTTTCAGTTTTACGTTTGAATTCAATAAAATTCAACCAGTTAGAGACTTCCTTTATTTGACTGAGTGCAGCTACATTCGGAAGCCTCAAGTACAACAATATGGGCCTTTAAATCTGATCGGCTGCCTTTGAACTTGTGAGCTCGTAGGCGATTGGCTGTGAAAGACCCACGTGGTACTTCAGAGGTCTCGAAAGTAGTTCCTAACCTTAAGCTATTGAGATGAATTAAAGTAATTGGAAGTGATGCTTCGCACAAATCAGAGCCCCGTGTTTTATTGCTTAAAAGGGACTTAAAGTTTTATTTCACGACGGCATCGTGACAGTTTCAAGAGTTTGAAGAAGGTAAGCGGGTTGCACTGTGAATATCAAATCAGATTGTCAATGACAGGTTTAGTAGGGCCATGCTGTAAACGGCACTTCTTAGCATGACATGGTTTTAAAAGGAAAGCATGACGCACAAGCACGTTTTAAGATTTTTTTTCGTGCAGGAAGACTACAAGGCTACTCATGTGTCACTATCATTTTTAACCCTGTTGAATGTTTGGCATGATGGCATGAACATGCATAGCCACACCAAACCTTCAAAAAGCATGTTTACTAAGTACGTTTGTTTACCATGCAACATTGATAGAGTTCATAAAGTCACCGCAAGAGGTCAGCAGTATAAAGGGATTCCTTCAGCTAGTGAAAGAGGATATCTTTAGGATCAAATGAACTGTGTATTATGCATAACTTCTTTCGGATTCAGAGCCGGTTCGGTGTTTCCTCACTCTTATATATTTTAAGATAAATGTGTAAATAGTGTCTTGCTGGTAAATGTCTAAAAATTAATTCATTAATTAACTGTTCTTTTCCATATACCCGGTAGATGTATCTGTTTTTACTGCCTTTTTACTGTTGAGGGAAAACATCTATAAAACAGAAAACAAAAGCAGGAACAGAGAGTATATGTAATTTGGGTATTCATTTAAAACTTTTTGGAGAGATAGCTTTACATAACAATTAAACAATGGGCGAGGCTTCCGGATAATTCATATTTTTTACAGCATAATTACATGGTTATTCTTATACAGCAGTGAAGGTACCGGTACTGGTATGATGCAACAGTTCGAGGAACTCACCTAATAGTCAACGGGAATTGTTTACGTCTAATAAGTCATCAAAGGACACTGTTTCAATTTAGATAAATAAGCAAATAAGAATAATAAATGAACCGATAATTTTAAAGTAGATAAATAGGCTACTTTTTTCAAATTAACATGGTAAAACAGAAACTGAAGAAATATATTTGCAGTAAACAAGAGTATGTGTGTAAAAAAAAAAGGAACGAGAAGAATCACAAATAAGAGGCAAATGAACATATAATAGTTGTATATGTAGATGTTGGTAAGAGAAATAAGAAAAAAATAACATGCAAGATAAATAGGCAAATGAAGGATAATGTCAACAATATATCAACATATACATGTGTTGTAATAAAATTCAGTTCATTATATCAGCTTTATGCTGAAATGAGTGTCAATCGATATAGCTTTCCATAGAATAATGCAGCCCAATATAAGAAAAATCGGACGTTTACGTACACACATCACCGCGTATATCTACTAGTACAGAAGAACCGTTTTACTACATCGTGGGTGACAAACCCCAAATATTTCTTTTATTATATTTAAATGAAACCAAAGCTTAGTTTTTTTTCAAAGGGGAAAAGGTGGTTGTCAGAATTTTTTTTTTTTGCCTGCTAAAAAAGACAAATGACAAGACTGCGGTAGCCATTGCAAAGTTTACGATTCTCTCCGGTTTTCAGCGTTCTTGCCACCAAAACAAATATTCCCCTCACCCCCTCAACCGCGCAACTACCGAGGAGGCCATTAGTATTGTTCAAGTTATAAATGAGACCCGAGACTTTGAAAAGAAGTCGAAATCCACGGACAGTCCTTGACGCCACCATGTTGTGAAGTTTTATTATAGATATACATTCCACTGGCTCTCATAGTTAAAGGGACACAGAATTTTGGCCCGGACTGTGTATAAATGACAATCCAGTTTCTGCGGTCCTGGTTCATGGCAGACGACTTTGTAACAGAAGCGCGAAACTGGGGATCGGAGGAAAAGGGGTTGCACACGCATTCAAAGTTAGATCAAAGTGTAGCGTCCTCTTGCGGTACAATTACTCGTGATTTATTGAGCGATGTAAGCGGTTCTCTCACCCACTCATTAGAAATATAATCGGGACAGAACAGTGAAACTGATACGATGTGCTATCCCTCTCAGTCAAGCCGTTTGACTGCGACTTGAGAAGGGAATTGGCCTTGTTGGCGAAGTCACTACTGTTCGATAGTCAATCACGATAATTAACTGTTATTCAGATTTAATCTGTGGCTTTATACTTTCGGTCGGTAGATATAAAGTTGTCGTTTGTGTATCTAAATGCAATTTAATTACACTGGGCATTACTGTAATCATTATATTAGAAATGCTATATGCGTTTGTCTTAATTGATTTTTTTATTTTAAAATGTTTCATAGAAAATAATAAAAACACGGAGGCGACAAAAAAGACAATTTGTAGTGTTTTGTAATATCAATAGAATGGTTTTCATTTTGTACTAGGTAGAACTTGAATAATATGTTAATGCTGCGCCGAAACGAATTTATTTCTCAATCAGGCATAATTGAAACAAGATTGTTTTCAGATGCGAAGGTAACAAACAATGCTAAGGAGAAACAAATGAATATCTGAATCAGCAAACAAACACATAGAATGATTGACAGCTTATAAGATTAGCAAACAAATGAACAAAGAGATTGATCAAACGTAAAAATAAATCAATAGGCAAATACTGTAATATGTCCATCACAAGCACATGTCGGCCGTATGACCATCACGTAGAGATTGCTAGTACCTAATCATTAGTATCTTTTCAATGTACTTATGTGTTTCCTGAGATTCTAAGAAAAAATAAATGACTAAACTTGCATAATTGGGTAGAAACATAATTAAAAAATGTAAAATAAAACCAGATATCGATAAGAACTTTTAAATGCTAGGCAGAGGCAAAACAGTTTTAATTTGCAGTTTGTTAAAAACATATATTCGCATGGTTATACAAATAATCAGTACTTATCCACATTTTGGCTAAATTAGTCGGAATATTACAGGGCTCTTTAAAAATGTCAACATTGGTAAATATTTGTAAATCTCTTCTCTTGCATGCACAGTACTCAATTAGAGCGTAACCTTACATATACGTACACAATGTAGAACAACATCTTTGATTTTAATTAAATACGCGAGACACTTTTTGCTTTACCGTTTTGACCATGCCTGCAAAAAATATTGACGTTCCAGAATTGGATCATTTTTAATATACATATCATATTATAAGTGCTAATGCCAAAGTAAGCACATGTATCCCGTTGTAATTATATGTATATAGTTAATTGCTTTTACAATGAAAGTCCTGATTCGGAAATTCATTTTTCATAGCTATTAATGCATTGCTTATTTTTCATATCAGTTTTTTTACTCCCTCAATCAACACATTCAAATCAAAACCAATTGAAAGTAAGTGCGATGTCTGAAATCGGAGGGCGCACTGATAATTGAGCCACATATCAAATACGATGATAATAATTGAACACCTACTGAAGGCAAAGAGTTCACAATGTTTGCTTCTTTTCTGAATATTTATCATTTTGCCTGTTACATTAGGTGTTCCCCCTAAAAATGAACTCGCCCAGCGTCTAGCCATTGCAGCACATCTTACAGAGTTTTGGTACTTTTTTCTTAGAATTGCTTTCGATCGTTTGCTTCCCCTTCTCTCCTATTCAGGGGAACCTGGTCAACCCAGATGTATTAATCCATCAGTGGAATTTGGTGTGGGAGAGAATTTTGTTTTAGATTTTAGACAATTGGACTTATGGCGTTGTCATTTTCTCCCGAATTTCTTACATTTTCTTCTTTTTTTAATTTCCAGGTGTTACACCTTTAGATGAACTCGTCCAACGCTGCGTCCATTTTGCAGCGAACTTCTGGCGTGCAGACGACATATCAACAAGTTCCTGCCATGAGCTGCGGCATGATGCTGTCGTCTGCGCCACCACCGCAGGACATCACGAGGCGTCCCCTCATGCCGGCACAAAATGGATGGAACTACAACCCGGCCCCTGAAAACGCAGGGTACCTTCACCACCACGGCTCCTATAATCTCACACATTACCCAAATGTTCCGAATCCGCACAAGAATCCGTATGGACATTTTGGTGGAGGGGATTTCCTCCCAAGCTGCCAACAGATGCAGATAAGTCCCCTGCCGACCCGAGGGGCGATGGTTCCCCTTTATGGGGACACCTCCATGTACCCGAGTAACCCGGCCGGGGTTCCCGTGTCCCATGGGGCGCATCCAGGGGTCCACGGTGGCATGTACTCCAGTGCGGAGCTGAGTCCTACGCTACAGGTCCAGACTGCTGCTTACACAGGGGACATTTCAGTCTCGTGCCAAAATAATAATTCCAGCGGATCGGAAACTTCCTCTACAGGTAAATTTTTTATCTTTTTATATTAGAAAAAAAAAAAAAAAAAAAACAAGCATTTGGAATGGTTACTATGTTTATCCCCGGATAAAAGCATGATAGTATGAATAAACAACAGTAATTGTTGAAGGTAAAATATTAAGGTAAAAGAATACAAAATTATGTAATAATAAATATTCATTTACTCCCTTGTTAAAGCGAACATATTTAAATCGGCGCACGTAATACAAATAAGAAGCCTAATTTCAGAGACATGTAATACATGTACACAGATAAAAAATGAAAAGCAGATGCTTGAATAAATAAAGCAAAGAAGGAAAAGATAAAGTTAATAAATATTTCCCATGAATGTTAAAGTTTTGAAAAGGTAGATAAATGAACCTTTTAGATATAATTTTTATATTCTCTTTGCTCAGAACGCATGACGCGTCCGATTAAGTTGAAAGTGAATAGAAATATAATTGTTTTTTAAAGAAAAATATAAAGAACTCACGGTTTTCTGCCAAGGTAACATTACATGCACGTAATCTGTTATATTATTTGTTGCTTTAAGTCAATTATTTATTTATTTATTTATTTTGAATTAGTCAAACATTCTTATTAAGATAATGTCCCAAATGTTATTATAATTCCCATCATATTAAAAAATATATGCTGGTACATTCAAACGTAATGACAATTTAAAAAAGTTTCCTATAACTTTCCTCACCAGTTAGTACTCACCAGTGATGAAAAGAGGAAAAAATTAGGGGCAGACTGGGGGTTCACAATATTTATTATTAATAATTATATAAAATGTCATACATGTAATATAGACACGTGTACAGTGCAACACGTGTTACACTAATAAGTGAATAAAGTAAAATGCAAATTCAAAGAGAAACGTGGATCAGATAAACAAGATATTGGACTAAGTTAGCGTATGTATACAGAATTAAATATACACAGGGCCAATAGGTAAGCGGCCAACAAAACAATTTCTTTTATTGACATTTGTGGTCAATTTCATAAGGCTGTCAAACCATACTTAAAGTCAACATTAAATAATTGAGGCATTTTTCCTTATGAGCTAAATCAGATGAAAGTGTGTAGAGATTTTAAATAAAAATAGAACTACAAAGTAATAAAATAAAATAAATGATTTACATATTTAAATAGATAAAGCATATCACATATTTTACCGGTGCATCATTGATTTTATTCATTGATTGCTTTCGTTTTTTATTGAACAATGTATACGCTTGTTGAGCCTACAGCACGCTCCGTGGAATACGATATAAATATAGAAAAATCTCAATAAAAGGGAAAACTCATGCAGGGTTAAAACAAAAATAGATATAATTAGGAAAAATAACATCAATAGAACAAAGGGAGAAATACAGTATCAGCTGCTATCTTACTGTAAACCAGACGTGCATCAAATCTGTACCCAGTGGTCTCCATTACGCGGGTATAAAACCCGATTTCACTACGCCATCCTATCATTATAAATCATTACATCCCCCTCTACCTTATGATTATAGTGTCGATTTCACCGGCTCCGAAAATGAGTTTTTGTTGTGGCTGTGAACAGTTGGTTTATTATGGTTGATGAGAGGGGTGTGCGTGTTCTCTTGCGGGCATCTAGTGCATTGGTTGTAAGCATGTGAGAGTTTTTTTTCGTATTGTCTGTCTGTCTGTTTGTCTGTCTGTCCGTCAGCCCGCCCCTCTGTGGCCTGTCTATCAGTTTTCCTGTCTTGTTTCTCTCTCTCTCTCTCACTCTCTCTCTCTATTTCTCTCTCTCTCTCTTTCCAAGCCGCCTTTAGAGATATCTACTGAACAGCGGGACGGGGCCACTTTGGCATCATTTTAATTCTATTACAACAACGCGTCTCTGAAAATCATTGAAGTCCCTGAAAGTTCCTTATGATGCCCCATCTATTTCAAAGGACCCCAGTTCGTATCAATTTGTACGATACATATTCAAATCTAATCGCTTCAAAATACTTATCAGTATGGACACGTTTTATCCCATGCCAGGCCGTCTAGGTGTGCCCACATTAGTGACTTAAAGTAGCGTCAAGTAGCGCGGAAGTTGAGGTAGCAAAGTGTAATTAAGACATTGAAGAAATGACATATGTCTCTTGATACCAATTGCCATTTGCAGTATGTAAGGTGGTGCAGCAATGTTAGGGAGACAGAGAATATAAAATTCTTTACTTCAAGAGAGTTCAATGTGTAGCTACATGTAACACGTTGAAATATCACATGGAAGTTTTATTATTTAGAAAACTAAAATTAAGTGGTCAGTTAATGCTGTAATTCTGTTNCTAAATCAGATGAAAGTGTGTAGAGATTTTAAATAAAAATAGAACTACAAAGTAATAAAATAAAATAAATGATTTACATATTTAAATAGATAAAGCATATCACATATTTTACCGGTGCATCATTGATTTTATTCATTGATTGCTTTCGTTTTTTATTGAACAATGTATACGCTTGTTGAGCCTACAGCACGCTCCGTGGAATACGATATAAATATAGAAAAATCTCAATAAAAGGGAAAACTCATGCAGGGTTAAAACAAAAATAGATATAATTAGGAAAAATAACATCAATAGAACAAAGGGAGAAATACAGTATCAGCTGCTATCTTACTGTAAACCAGACGTGCATCAAATCTGTACCCAGTGGTCTCCATTACGCGGGTATAAAACCCGATTTCACTACGCCATCCTATCATTATAAATCATTACATCCCCCTCTACCTTATGATTATAGTGTCGATTTCACCGGCTCCGAAAATGAGTTTTTGTTGTGGCTGTGAACAGTTGGTTTATTATGGTTGATGAGAGGGGTGTGCGTGTTCTCTTGCGGGCATCTAGTGCATGGGTTGTAAGCATGTGAGAGTTTTTTTTCGTATTGTCTGTCTGTCTGTCTGTCTGTCTGTCCGTCAGCCCGCCCCTCTGTGGCCTGTCTATCAGTTTTCCTGTCTTGTTTCTCTCTCTCTCTCTCTCACTCTCTCTCTCTTTCTCTCTCTCTCTCTCTCTTTCCAAGCCACCTTTAGAGATATCTACTGAACAGCGGGACGGGGCCACTTTGGCATCATTTTAATTCTATTACAACAACGCGTCTCTGAAAATCATTGAAGTCCCTGAAAGTTCCTTATGATGCCCCATCTATTTCAAAGTACCCCAGTTCGTATCAATTTGTACGATACATATTCAAATCTAATCGCTTCAAAATACTTATCAGTATGGACACGTTTTATCCCATGCCAGGCCGTCTAGGTGTGCCCACATTAGTGACTTAAAGTAGCGTCAAGTAGCGCGGAAGTTGAGGTAGCAAAGTGTAATTAAGACATTGAAGAAATGACATATGTCTCTTGATACCAATTGCCATTTGCAGTATGTAAGGTGGTGCAGCAATGTTAGGGAGACAGAGAATATAAAATTCTTTACTTCAAGAGAGTTCAATGTGTAGCTACATGTAACACGTTGAAATATCACATGGAAGTTTTATTATTTAGAAAACTAAAATTAAGTGGTCAGTTAATGCTGTAATTCTGTTAGGAAGATTTTACTAACAAATGAAATTGTTTCATAACATGATTCGGTATGAAGCAATACATGAGGCAAAATGCAACATAGTACAATAGGATTCTAAACATTCCAATACTATGTAATTGCCTAATGTATTACAGAAAAATAATTAGTTCCCAAAATGCAGTGTAATAAATGAGTAACTCGAGTAAATTAACAAGACAGTTAAAGCACTCAACTAAAAAAAACAAGGAAACCTTTCCACGTCAACATTGAAGTATATTGTATGCATATTTATGGTTCTTTAGTTTTTTTTTTTCTGGTCTTTTAAATTCATCATTGCTCAATATATATATATTTTTAGTTATCGTTTTTATTGTAATATAATATTTCTCGTTTTTTATTTTCGCCACAACAATTGAAAAAAAATCTCAATGGAATAGCTTTGAAGGATGTGGAATGCATAGTAAACAGATCCTGGCACTTGTACACCACGTTCAAAGCAACTTTAACTATCAGCCCTTATTATTTGTGTTATTTTCCTACTCCTCCGTGACCGATTAATACAGATAAAGATGTTATCTAGGGTCTATTAACGCTCAGCAAATATACAGAGGAGCATTTAAAACGCTATCACGATTAACTCATCCTCATCTTTCTCTCGTTTTTGCGACAGAGTCATCAATTTATCAAAATATGCGCTCTTAATTTCCATTAAGTTCCCATTTGTGGTGACCCTACCCGTCAGGGGTGTATCAAGATGAATTCCGGTAACACACTAGTTCACCAAGCGTGGAAAGTATGACAAGCAGATAAACCAACATAAATCTGATGCCGAGCAATTAGTTATAGATGAGCGACATCAGGACGAGAAATCAGACACATCTCTTCGTCTATTAAGACTTGAAAACGGTTACGGGATATGGATTGACATTATTACTGCATGTATTATTAAATACCAGTTCACGCGAACGTTCTTATGATAAAAACAGAACAGGGTTGGGGGTGGGGGTTGGAGTTGGGGCAAAATATAAAAGGGGCAGATCTCGAGTTTCTGAGAAATACATGATAGCAAAGTGGCCTTTTTAAACGCACGAAAGACATTGCAATTGGTAAAATGAATACAGTGTTTGTGTTTATTTAATGATATACACTATCTATGTTTTGATTGAAAAATTACAACGCATCTAATATTGCACACCATTAAACAGAGACATGTAGCCAGATATAAATATCAACATTTCTTCACTTGAAATTTAAAGACTTTGCTAAGCTGATAAGTCAAATATATGTCTAACTGCAGTGATTAGAATAGCATAAAATCATTCACATGTTTACAAAAAGAAAGAAATATATTAGACTTGGGGTGGAGGCATTTTAGGAATTACTTCACAAATTCCCTTTAGTCAACTTTCATCTTTCCTTGAGCTTTAGTGCCATTCCTATACGCGTGTTTAATACATGGTCCAATTTTGATTTCTGAAATAAGACTAATTATGACATACGACTCTCGTACTGTGCACAAACACGCTCATTCTTCAATAGAGATTCTACGCGTACTTCCATTAAAAACAAATGCGTTTTCAAGAACACACGCAGAAAAAATCCTTCAACTCAGAATCGCACGTGTACACACAAAGAATCCTCGAGCACACTTTAAAGTGAGAAGCAAAGCGTAACATGTCGCTCGCGCATCAAAATGTCGTCATCATTATCCGCAAAATGTGGAAAACGCTTCAAATTGGGCCGCTATGGAGGGTTTCTCAAATTAACTAGGACTAGAAATGATGAATCCTCCTACCTTGAGATATTATAAACCCATCAGAAAAGCTAGCGAGGCCGGGAGGGAGGGAGAGGGAAAGAGCAAGCGGAAATGTTAACCATGGGAAGTCATATTTCATCCATTTAAAATGGTGTGGAGATGCTAAAGAGGTGTAAGATACATATTGTGTTGTGGTGGGGGGGGGGGGGGGGGTAGGAAGCGAATGGCTTTCATTTGTATGTATACTTATTTTATATCAAATGCACACTGTCAATAGCTGATGCTGCTATACAAGTTAAATGAAAAATAAAACGATCTATTAACTTCAGATGTATTTTAATATAGTTTGACTTGAATTGATAAATTGTATTTATTGTATTTAGGAGAGACAGTATAAACATTTCTTTAAAATCAAAATTCCCTGCGAAATAAATCAAATCATGGAAAATGCACCTTGAAATTGATAGCTACTTATAGTTCAAACACAAAATAGTCTCAGAGCATTGCAGCACAAAACAGAGTGGTAGTCATAGATATGTGTAGAGTCTATATATAATGTCTTGTTTTATCTTTGTGGTGAAAATGTGTTTCAAAACAAAAAATCATACACTGCCTTGTACAATAATAATAATAATAATAATAATAATAATAATAATAAAAGTAGTGCAGCTTCTACTACTACTAGTGCTACTACTACAAATACTAATTTTCATCCTCATCATGACCATTGTTTAAATATTATTATTATTATTATTATTATTATTATTATTATTATTATTATTATTATTATTTCACACTTTATGAACCACCTTATATGAATAATAGAAAGCAGATCAGCGGGTTTGCTTCATTAGAAACAGCAACCGATGATTACCAATCAACTAATCACCATGTACTTTTTTACTCCAGAACCAGCAAAACAACGTAAGAAGCGGAAACCTTACACCCGCTACCAAACCATGGTCCTCGAGAACGAGTTCCTCAACAACGCCTACATCACGCGGCAGAAACGCTGGGAAATCTCCTGCAAGCTCCACCTCAGCGAGAGGCAAGTCAAGGTCTGGTTTCAGAACAGGCGGATGAAAAGAAAGAAACTGAACGAACGCGCAAAGGCGTTGTTTAAATCCGAAGACATTGTGGTGCGTTGACGTTGTGTATATATTGAAACCCGCACCAGTTAGTTGTACATTCTTTATTTGTTTATATCACAGAGTGATGTAGTATAAAAATGGCAATTGCTGATTAGAAGTTCAGAGCGCGTGTATCGTCACAAAATGTGGGGGTGGGGGTGAGGAGGGTGTCTATGTTGTTTAAACAGAGGGTTTAAGCTGTATGCCATTTTAGTACTGATGATTATATTTATATGAGCCAAAAAGAATAATCAACAGAGTTACATGTAAATACATGTATAAACAAACAGAATCATGATGAAAGGAATGGTCGCTCTGTGCATTTATTGTAAATATTCTAATAATCCTGATATATGTACATGTAGTTAAGTGGGACATACTGTATACAGTTGCTGTAAATACAACGGCAAAACAGGGGAAACGGTGCACTTTTTTCTTTCAATTTTCGCAATTTTAGGAACGTAACAATTAAGTGAACAAAATGTAGCCCAACCAAGAAAACATCGAATTTCCGATGCCAATCGGGTCAATTATTTTGAATACATTGTTGATATTTTTACTTCTTCGAAATTGCTTATTGTTAAAGTAATGCCACGACAATGGATGTCCTGAAATACAGCTTACGGATGCAACACAGTTAGTTCTGTGTTCTTAATTGTGATGACGAAATACAACACCTATTTAGGTATTCAATTGAACGAAAGCAAAATATATTTCAAGCAGCGTTATCAAATAGTAGCCAGGTCTATGGCGGTTTATGAAGATATTTAGTATTACAGCCAATGAAATAGTTTCAAGGGATTAGCTTGTATTTAAATACTGTGTCAAGAATTTGGTTTTTTTGTTTTAAGACTGTACTGTATGTATATTAAAAAGTTTTTAGCATGACTCCTCTAATATCCAAGGAATCTTTTGGCTAATGAGTTACTTTTCGAAAGTTTTGGTCAAATATGCAAAATGGCCAATTTAAAAAGAACAGAGATATAAAGCTACTAGAATAATTATTCCAATGCTCGAAGATCACTTGTTTATTTTGGAGTTTGGGACTATAGAATATTTGGTTTAGTGAATCATACTCTTCATTGGGGAAGTAGAATTTTATAGTTGTATATAATTATTACATATTTGTTTTCTTTTTCTTTTATTCTTGTTTAGAAAGCCACTTAATGCCATACTTTTAAAGATAAATTTGGTGAAAAAAAAACAATTTTAAAATAAGAATTTCTTTATCATTTTCATTTACGTGTGGCTTATCAGATCTGAATATTAAATTTTTCAATTGGTCATTTTAGATACACCTGAATAATCTGTCACGAATAAAACTGAATTAGGCACAAGCGTCGCAGGTTTTTCTGGCCTTATTGTATTTTATTTATTTTTAAATATTTTTCAATGATTTATGGACATAAATCTAATTAATATTATTCGATGACTTAGATAATACCTGGTTGTTTTGAATAACTTTGGAATTTCGGAATGCAACAAGCAATTGGTTGCCTCGGCTCGTTTGGGGTTGAAACAAGAAAATGTATAAACTCAATTTTCTTTCATAAATAGAAAATTACGTTGTGTAATTCCATGTGTAAATTTTTGGTTAGACCAAAGACCAAAAGCCCTTAATTGATTTTCAGGGTAATTCTTTATCATGATGTTATACCTGATAACATACTTTTCTAGTGACGTATTACGAACTTTTATCTATAAATATTATCTTTGATTGACCTAATACCTCCCTCCAAAAAAAAAATAATAAGAAGAAAACTGATGTCCATTTTTGACAGCAATTGTAGGTATTTTAGCAAAGTAAAGTTCAACATGACGAAGTAAGTGCAATGTGAATGAGAGAAGAAGGGAAAGAGAGATTGAGAAAGGGAATTTGGGAAGGAGGGAAGAGGGAGGGTGACAAGACGGAAGAAAATACTTAATATAATGTGAAACGGGAAAGCGGAAATAATCAAAAGGCATCTAATCAAACATGCCCGTTTTCTCCATTTCATCAAAATCTCGCCGCAAAAGATGCATAATATTTCTATTTTAAGTCCCCATTCCATTAGCAATACAACGTGACAATTAAACTCCCATTTCCCAATTCAAAACAGTCAAGTAAATTTAAACTGTATATCTTTCAAGCTTATTTAGTCCCCGTTAAGCGTTCTAACATAACCGTTTCATTCAGAAGACGACCGAGGAGATGTATGGCGATAAATGGCCCGATGTAACCTCCTTAAGCTGACAAAACGGAGCGCGCAGACACCTTTTAACACTGTGTCGGTGACTTCAAAGGTTGATCCTTATCTTAATTGTATCGTATGTCATTGCAACGAGACGCTCTCTAGGGCTCTTGAAGCGTGACTTTTCAGCGAGAATCGCAGGGCAGTCGAACAGCGTCAAAGCGACATGGTTTACAGATTAAATAATGAAGAAAAAAATCGTCTGGAGACTGGGCGTTCACCTAGAAATAGAATCCAAGTCGAGTAAAGCTCCACTGTTGTTTAAATCAATTTTTTGTTGAGGCGGTTCTCACAGGGTTTGCTTTACGTTAGCCAAGAAGTTACAAAGAAAATGCGCAGACAATTTCTTTTCTCTATGTATTCTCGTACTTCTACGGAGGCGTATATATTCTATGCACCCTCCTCCCGTCTCTCTCTCTCTCGCTCTTTCTCTCTCTCTCTCTCTCTCTCTCTCTCTCTCTCTCTCTCTCTCTCTGTGTGTCAGACGCGCTCGGACACACACACACACACACACACACACACACACACACACACTTTTCTCGCTACCTTTGGTGAGACGCACACGTTAGTCGAATAAACGGTGCACTTTTTACGCACATTTTATTAGCAGAGGTGTCGGGCTTACGACCAAAGATCTTTCAAAACTTTGACGGTTTACCAACTGATCACGCAATAAAATAGTAAAACATGACTCCAATGTAGTACATCGACACGGCACGTTCATAGAATGGTTTCTCGAACATAAAAATCAACCCTATTTTTATGCCGCAATTGACGAAGATACCTCTCGGGTTGAAACTCACCTGCTTATCCAGTTTTGGTTTCTTGGTTCGGGCATAATTTCCCGCCAAGTTCAATGGTATGGGAAAAGGCAGTATTAGTTTTTATATATTATTAGACAAATATACGACCAAACTCACTTTTACTGTTTATAAACGTCAGTGCTTGGCTTACGTGTTGTTTGAATAGTTTGTGTAATTTGAGTAGATAAATTACATTACATTTAGAAATATGATTATATAAAGTTAAACTAGTCATTTTTTGATATTTTGATGATGCCGTTTCTCCAGAGAGAGAATAAAAAAGGGAAAGAAAATAATAAAGAGCGCGTACAACATACTATTAAAGCACACATATTTGGGAATGCCTAACGTAACACATTTTCGAAAGTTTTGGTATTTCAAATTTATAGTGAAAAAGTAGGAACACGAAATATTTTGATTGGGTATATGTGGATCTTGAAAAATATTCACTTTTGCATCCTATACCTCAGAAATGATTTCAAAACGGCTGACATCTATACCTTTTTAACACATTTTCAAACTTTATCACCATATGATATGAGAAAGTTTAAAATTTTTCCCAAGAAATCACTTAACGAATGGATATTTCAATCACAATTAAATAGAACTGTTACTGAAATGCATTTTCCTGACAAATTCAAGGCAGCAACAAGGGCGTAGGCAAGATGTCCGAAAATCAAGAACGAGAGTTTTTCAACAGAGTATTTTCGCTGATACAACGTAGTCCTAGCTTCGAATTTAAGCTCTTTCTCATATGCCGATGTGTTTTGATCTGTTCTTCACCATAGTTGTGGCGGTAGCTATTCCTACTAATTTACTGTTTGACAAATATCGGTGTAAGCCGACCTTTCACGCTCGGCTACAGGGAGCAAAGGTCAAATTCTAGCACAAAATTCTTTTTTCACATACAGTTACGACCCGGCTCATTCGCTGGTTTGCTTTCAACACTTACCTACATAAAGTAACGAGAAGTTTTTTTTTCTATTCTTATTATTTTTTGCAGATAAGTCTGGAAGAATTGAGGATTAAATATTTTATTAAAAGGAGTAATTAGATTAAAAATGTTACAGATTTATTCAAAGAGAATCTCAATCATCTTATGAAATTAACCTTTTTGTAAAAACCGATGCATTGTACAATTAGCTTGTTTCGTAAAACTGTATCTTATTCAGCTAACTTGCTCTTTTACGCACTGTCAAAACAATTTGTTATCCAGTTGCTATGTAAGCACTATTTAATGATATAGAATTCTTTTAAAGTATCAGCAAATGCACCTCTTTTAAGTTCGATATTACAGAAACAGTACGGTATCAAATATATATTTATATATTTTAACGTCTACAGTATAAGTTACGTACGGTAAAATATTTTGAGAAGATGCAGATTTTTTTGTTTTGAAATAGGGCACGAAAACTAATAAGGCATCTAACAGAAACCAATAGATTTTCTAGTTTTCCTGATATCTTTTTCCTGAAGGAAATACAAAAAAAAAAAAAAAAAACTTTAGGAAAATTAAATTTTTCATCATTTTCACAATTTTACAAATCGTCGAAAGTTTAGGATTTCTGGTGTCTTAGCTTTGGTTTTAGGTCATTGCTAGGCGTAAAATAAGGCATTATTTTAATTAAACTTTCTTTACTATAATTAATCAACGCAGTTGATGGTAGTTGCTCTAAGTAATAAAGATACTCAGATAGGGGATATGTTCAGATTAACAATGGATCGACAGAGTGCACGAGAAAAGAATAAATGCACATGTGAACTTTCATAAATTCAGATAATTAATGAAACATTACTAAAATATATTCTTGATAAAATTATGATTTATGAAATTACTTTTAAAAAGTCTAAGAATGAATAATAAAAGGATTTATTTGACTTTAGAACTTGTGGCACCTACCGTCTTGAAGATTTTAACAGAAAATATGAGTGGCACAAACAAATAATTGATAACAAGAAGATGAATAAATAGGATTAAAATAATAAAAATAGAAAAGAATAAAATATGAATAAATAAA
Organism: Lingula anatina; assembly: GCF_001039355.2. The sequence goes on along the minus strand of NW_019775735.1, from coordinate 565,011 downwards.
TATAAAAAGATATATCGGAAAATAATCGGAAAAAGGGGATGATGCTAAGAAACTCCTACAATTTTTAACCAGTGTAGTACCTGTCAATAGCGCATCATTCGAACGAGAAAATAAATAGTGGTTAAAACAGCCAACGTGCATGACGTCACTTCACGAGCTCGTCTTGTGTGGCGGGCGTCCGACGGGCAAAATATCGACGAGGAGGAGGGGCTAATTCAATTAATTTCTCATAAAGGTGCTGGCTTTATGGGCCCAGGATATGACGATACGCTTGATCTTCTTTTCAACTTAACATTTATATAGACTGTCAATACGACGTCGCGCTTGGCGCGTATTGTGACTGTTACGTACAGCGAGAGGCGGCCTTCTTTGTCGGAACGAGTGTCGGATATTTCGTCTTGTAATGAATCCTTGTTAAAATGATAGTTTACTCACTAAGAGCAATCGATTGATGAAACCGTTGTATTTGGTGTTGAATTAACAGTCGAGGGCATGTCTTTAAATGTGATGTCGATGATTGTGCTAAGAATAGGTAACAAGTGGGAATGAGTCAGTGGGCGCAACTATTGTTTGGGAACGCTCTCAAGCTGACTAATACTTGCCTTTACGTCAAACGCTGGAGGAAACGTTAGGTGTTTTCTCGACTGGGGCATCTCATATTATTATTCAATTTATTTATTTTCTTTAAAAAATCACAACTATTTCAACGTTTTGCAAACGGTGTGTATTAGCTGTAAAGACATGCTACATGTACGATTTACAAGTGCGCGTGTAAAAAGTCAGACAAACTACTCATTTATCCATTCTACAATTTTTATCATGGGTTAGATCAAAATTTTCTCGTAGATTGAGCTGCTAGAAAATAGTTTGCATTTGATGTCGAAATTGTTCTCGGTATTCAAGATTTACTGAGTAAACGTACATGTAGATTTCTTCAAACACCATGGGTAAAAAAATCCGTCTGACTATTTTTCGCGAAAAGCCCCATGTCTAAACGGGGGCGTCTCGATAGTCCGAAGGTTCATTGGTCCGAAGGTTCATTGGTCCGAAGGTTCATTGGTCCGAAAAGTGGTAACATTTTTATCGATTTTTTAATCAAGGGTTCATTGGTCCGAAGGTTCTACAGTGAACATTCGGACCAATGAACCTTCGGACTATTGAACCTTCGGACTATCGCTACGGCCCCGTCTAAACATGGATCATTATTGGATCATTTCTATGGTCTGATATGTACAACAAAACCCAACCTCACAACAGAACTTAAGACCTAAATTTAGTCTTAATTTACAATTAAGATGAAAATGTAGTCTTAAAATTTAAGACCAAAATTTAGGTCTGATTTAGTTCAAGATAAATTCACACTTATCCAATCAATTAAATAAGTAAAGATGAGAATATATTTTATTTCTGTATTCTTTATTTCTTCTTATATAACCAATAGTTTAACTTGTGTTAGATTGACCTAAGCTGTAATAACTTGCTTAAACATTTAAAATCGGTCTGAATGAGCAAAAATGTCCATTGGAAAAATGCAAGCTAACGGTAGGAAGAAAATATTCAGCTTGTGCTAAATAAATATTATCTTAAATTATCGGCCTGAATGTTTGAAAGTCATTATTTTGAAAACTCTATTCAATAACTAAGTGAATAGTCAATCACACAATTACAACATTTTTTTCATCGCTTTATATATATATATTTTTTTCATAAGGGAACGTGAAGTCGACCGCGGTTTCAGATATCTTGATCAACCTCATTGCGACAGATGTGGTGCACCGCTGTTAACAATCTTAGCAGTCGCAATGTAGCCTAGGTCACGATACAATAACCGCGGCATTGAGGCAGCGCCCTTTAAACAAAGGAGTTCTAACAGGTTTACTTTTTTAGAACTCCTTGAATTAACATACACTAAAGTATTGTATGGTTGGGCATTCTAATGTAACTCAAACCTATATCCAGAGGGAGAAAAGGGAGGGGATCTATGGTTTCTAATGATGCAACCGTTTGAATCAAAAAGTCCGTTTTGAATCAAAATTTAATCTACTGGTAGATTTTGTCATTTCAGAAGTTGGCTCTGTAGAAGTGATTAAAAGATCAACGTTTTCAGAAATCCAACCCACTCGCTTTCAGAATTCTAGCTACTGGTCAGTCTAGATAACGTTTGATCAATTTTTGCTGTAAGGCAAAACATTTCGTAGGATTTTATCTCAAAAAGTAATGATTGTTTGTATTGAGCTTTTATACGAAATATTGCTGAACAAAGATTTCAAATTGTTTTCTGTTTCTGAAGCACGTATAGATGGATAGTTGATGTATCGTTCAGATTGGCTTTCATAATAAAAAGACGATTAAAATGATCAATAAGAAGCCCCGTTAAGTCATTGCATAGGAATATCATTGTGCACATTTTTCTTTGCGCGCCTGTTGTGTTCTGTTGGACATTACATATTAAAGCAAGTGACTATGATTAACCTTACCATTCACAAAATGAATGACTTTTGAGGTAAATAACCTTTGGCGTTAACTTGCCATCGATTCTACGGTCTTAATAGAGAAACTAAGCTGTCCAACTAAAGCTAGTCTCCCAATAAATAAAGAAGAAACCTGGTCTTGTTACCTTAAATCACTGGTCATCAACTGATTAAATTAAATGCTTGATTTAAACCGTTTTCATTGGGGGGCAATTACCAGAAAGCAATTACTTCAATTTAGTCGACGTAGGTAGGGTTTCTTCTTGCTTGCTGGTTAGTTAGTGTCTATCTTAGAAAACCTCAGATGGCTGTCTGACCAGGGGTGACGTGGATGAAATGTTGGCATAATTGGAATATGATATTTCGCAGATGTGAACGATTCCCTGGAATTTATCTGATCATTAATCAGGGAATATTGCCGTTAAACCAGACACGCGTTCCTCTTTCCTCTGCCCTATTAACGACTTTTTAACCAGCTACGACGATCAAATGATATACCATTCTATGTGATTCTATCCTAACTGGCACATTAAACCAGTCTCATTATGTCACAACGTGCCGATTTATGATAACGCCGAACCAATTTACGATAACCTAACGGTTAAATAAAACAACTTAATGAGTGTGAATAGTCTACGATGGTTTAATAAAACTGTTTAATGAGTATGAGAGAGCCCACATTCGGAATGAAATGGGAGGAAGTCAGTGGCATAAATAAGCCATCATTGCTTCATAACTTCTTTTGAATGGTTTCGTGGCTATATACCTACAGTCAAGATGGGTCTAAGACTTCATTCTGGTGGTTCTGTTAGGGATAAGAAGAAATGCGAACTAAAATGGAGTCTACGATGTAGCATTCTGTTTGGCGATCCTAGTGAACGTGGATCCGATAGTCTTGCAAAAACACAATCATGGTCATGTCATTTCCACGTTCTCACACGTGGTCTTTCCTTTCGTCGCATGGAGATGGAATCGTTTTTCAGAATTGATAACTGATGGTGGTAGCTCTTTCCGTAGAACAGAAGAGAAAAGAAATTATCATATTATCATCTTTGCACCTATAAAAGATTTGACCGATGCTCACAATTGGATCGTTATTTCATAGATTTTATCTTCATGTTTCTTGTACGGTGAATCTGGAAACGCATCCCCCATTCATGGATTAACATGTTAGAAGTGACGACAAAGAATAACATTATTCTTTGCTGCAAGGATTTCTTCTTGAAAAATCATACCTAGAGCTTTGGCTGAAGAAACCGGCATAATTATCTGGATGTAATTATGGCTACCGCATCAATGCCTGCAGATGGCGCCACCACACGGTATGGTAAGTTTTTTTACTGAACGCTTCATCATACGTATGCTGCATTTTACATAAATCGCTCCACAAATATTTGGCATGCGAATTTCAACTTATAAATTCATTTGACCCAAGGGGTAGATATACTAAATGATAAACACAGAATGAATATCGGAATATAGACGTGAAATCTGAAATACGATTTTAATCTACATGCAAACTAATGTGCTGATGAGGTACACATACACTCACTGTATTACTTCAGCGAAAAACAACTATATTTGATAGTTAACAAACGTTTGATCTACCCTCTTTTTACTTGTTAATGTATTTTTGTGTTGAATATAAGGGTTACGCTTCACTGATTAGCCTCCGTGGCCGAACTGGTATTTTTTAACCACAGGCGCCGAGCTTGTCTTGAAAGGAGTGACCGTAATGGTCAGTGCAGAAAAAATACATAGACCCTCCGCCTTCTCTCTCTCTCTTTCTCTCTCTCTCTCTCTTTCTTGGGTAATTTTGGCAGAAATTGGAATATTAGTGCAACAAACCGATAACTTTTTTTCTGCATGTTCAAAATAGGCAAACATTTTCTCTTTTTTTTTTTTGGTATTTATTCCCCAACAACTGTCTTATTAATTTTCGTCGCGGCTTCATGTGCCTAGGTCCTCGCCCTGTACAACAGACAAAACCGTGACAGCTGGAACAGTAAAAGATAACTCTCTCATTTCTGGGTTGAGCTTTAGATAATTTTTGGTCCTGTCCCCAAAATGTAACTATAGCCTACAGCAGAACATAATTGAATGAATAAAAAATAATAATAATGAAAAAAAAAATTAAATGAATAAGATTAATAGATTAATGAATGAACAAATTCAGAATGAAAATTAGAAACTGGTATGTGTGGATTTACTGCATTTTTGAAAATGTGTGGCAACCCACAGCACGAGGAGACAGTTCTTGCTGAAAACACTTTTAGGCAAACAATGTCTTTCTTGATATGAAATATTATTTCTTGCTTTTGAGGGAGACGCAAAATATGAATCGTTTTATCATCACCTCAACCGAGCCGAAACTAGAGCAGAAAAATTTAATCATGTAGACAACTTAAAGTTTCAGTCATATTTGCATTACTATTGAAAATTTGCATAGAAAAGAACACATCTTTCTGATTGATATTAAGCTTATTAAATGCTTTATGTGTTTTAAAACAATAACTTTACGATAACTGTACAAAAGGGCTTGATTAAATATCTTTACTGGAATTTTAAAATTTACTTTGAAAAGCTAATTACTACTGTAAGACAAAAGCACAACAATTAAACAATTAGAAAAAGAGACCACCAAAAAAGACAGATCCGTTTGGTTGCAATTACATAAACGTGAAATCAAATAAGGTTTACTGTAAACACCGCAGGCCTACTGTTTTGTATTTGATATAAAATATTTCTTAGTTCTTACTTGACATAAACCCGCAAGAAATAAAATTAATAATTCAGAAAACGTCTGTCGTCCAGTGAATACCCAATTATAAAATATCGGCAGAATTCATCTTTTACTTCCTCTGAAGTTAAGATATCAAAGTCCATCCAACAATCAAATATCTATTTGGAAGGTACTATACTGGAAAAATTAGATAGACCCAAAAGGAAAACGTGGGTTTAGATAAGGTACTTTTTAATGGAGTTATTGAGGTGCAGAATCAGGCGTAGACTCCGCTAGTGTTGGATATATGACAAGACAAAAAGATCTGTAGCAACAAGCGCTGATAAAAAAAAATTATATATATATATATATATATATATATATATATATATATATATATATATATATATATATATATATATATATATATTTTCATTCACCCCTGCAGTTGCTTGAAAAAAGCCATTGACTGACAACGCATCAGTTTTTTTCTTTCTAATTCATTTTGCAACATTTATACAACAAAATTGAAACACAGTTTTAGCCTGCCGTCATCACTTGTTTACTGTTCCTAAATTATCAGATTCCGCGCGCGGTTGACTCAATTGCGGATGTGTCTTCTGCGCGTATGCCGCAAACCACATCTTCTTTAATCGTTCACGACATGTCGTAATTATCAGTAAGACAGCCAAAATCTGAATCTATGACGCGAATAATGGGATCTTACTAGAACACTCAGACGCCCCGGTATCATATTCTAGTTTTGATGTATATAGTTGTAGTTGTAAGTGCCAACGTTAAATCACTCAGCGGGGGCCGTCCCATCGCATGAACTTTCTCGTGGAGGAAAGAGGCCGAGACTACCTCAAAACCCACTGTCACCCGTCAAGATGGATGACTGACAAGTTGGAAGAAAAAAAAAACGTGGAGCGGACATGTCAAGTTAAGGGGAAAAAGAAACAAATGGTTTTATTGCTTTTGCTTCGGTGTTCTGACTGTTGCCAGTTTTGTATGCTGTGTTTTAAATGGGCATCCTATATAGTGTATTGATATATTGTTAAATTTAAAGGAGGGAGATAAGATGGCATTAGTTAATAAGAGTTTCAATGACATTACAAAGCAATAAAGGAATGAAATTTGTCGCGGGGAAACAATTCAATGAGATGTCCAAGCAAAACTGACTGAAAAAAAATACGTACAAATTTTGAGAAACAAACCAACACAGGATATTTATCATCATATTAGTTAAACATAGATAAAAGATATAAAACGTGAAAAACGCAAGCAGCTGCGGTAAAAATGATAGCATTGATTCTAAAAATATGATTAAAAAACTAAAACCTCGACTGTATTCCCCCGACCCGCTCCCCTCCAATTCCCCCTGCGACATTGGCGCTTGGATGGTCTTCTCCTTTACCGCATGCGCGGCGAGGTGGCGACCCAAGGAGGGTTTAGATCCATCACGTTTATTTCGAGTGACAAGACAATTATTTTTATCATAAACTCTGATGCCAGACACTCCGCGGGACTGCCGAGTTTCAATTCGTGTCGGCGGAGCCACGTTATTTATTAAATTGTCGAAAAAATAAATTTCAAAATGTTTTTATCCCAGACGAAGACAATGTACATGAAGGTCTTGTTTGGCTTGACAGAATAAAGCTATTTTTAATTTGGTAATAAAGATGGTTTTAGGCTTTTGTTTTATTGTATGTTGTAATCAATTAGAATTTAGATTTTTCGTTGGATTCGAGTTGAATCATAACTAAGTAAACAGCTAAACTACACTAGTAAAAAATGTCTATTGATCCAATTTTCCACGTTTGGATCTAAACAATATTTGTAAAATAAATTTGACAGTCAGCACTATGTGCCTAAAATGCATGTACATGTATGTGCTTCTGTGTTATTCCTAAGAAATCAGGAATGTTTATATATAAGATGAAATTCCAAGTGTTTTTTCTTCCTTAAGGGTTATCACTTTCAATACAACTTAACGTACGATATATTAAGGCTTTACAAGCAGGAGACCAAAAATCAGATTTAAGCTTTTGAATTCAATCGAGTTTTACACTGCAACCAAAATGACATCGACACATTTCTTTACTAAAAGGTGATCAGGAGACTATTCACGCCTAAAGGCCGTCCTTATAATGATAAGATAATATATTTTTAATTTTTACATTTTTACTCTTTAGTGCATATAAACCCAGATTCGGTTTTCCATTGAATTTCCAAATATTATTCCGTTATAGATAGGCAGCGGTTTTACCTATGGACTGCCAACATGCATCTGGTTTATTGATGATCTGACTTTTAACCATCTTTCATAACAAAACTTGTGAAAGTGCAGAATTGCAATAATAATAATAATAATATTTATAATAATAATAATAATAATAATAATAATAATAATAATAATAATAATAATGCTAATAATAATAATGGACAGATAATTAGAATAGCGAATAGAGCAGTGTTACAATAAAAAAGATTATAACTCATTAAAATAAAGAGTGAAAATTACGGCATATTGTCTTGAAACCAAGCAAATGGCTTTAAAAATCAAAAGGAGGCAAAATTAGCATATATCATACGACAATCAAATATACAACACACATGATGATCCTATGATTATTAGTATCTTTCATTCCAAGGTTGTCTTGCTTACAAAATAGGGAACACAGTATTTTAAAAATCTGTTCATGGCATTAATACAATGAATAATGAAAACTGAGATCTAATCTAAACTGGGCATGATGACATAGATTGGTCAAATATCTGAATTAAAAGGGAAAAAGTAAATATAATGACATTAATTGGAATAATGTTTAGGATTCAAAGTAAATCTACGTCATTATAGTGTGTTTTTTGTTAGAGGAAATCGTCTTCCTTTATTCTGTTAGGGGCGGAAGAAAGAATGTCTATAGCAAGGTAAAATGTTTGTGATACCTGGAAATATGTACATAATCTAATATTAGACATTTTAAGTAATCGTATTTTAATTATTCTATACGTTATACGTCACAAATACAGTGATATTTGATATAAAACGGGCACATGTTGTTAGGCTAAATACTTTAAAGGTTACCTATCTTTTTATACCAACATCTTTATACCAACATCAAGTGAAACTGAAATACATTATATTATGTATCTGCGTGATATTGACAGTTAAACTTTGAGGAATTCGTATATATCCAATTTGTTAAGTCTACAGCAAATGCAAATCAACACTATGACGTTATGCAGATCCTAGTTATTTATTCTTCCAGAAAAGAATTCGCTCCTACAAGTTGCTCGTTCTAAAGACAGGGTGGCTTTCAATCCCTCCGCGGAATGCTTTGATATCTTTTTGAGGGGAAATTCATGAGAGACTGGATCATTTCTTCATTACCTCTATCGCGGTTTGATGGCTGGTAATGATGGCTTAATCGCCCCCATTAACGTCTTGTCAATCTCCTCTTTTTCCTCTCTCTCCGCGTGTGCGGCACGCGAGCGACGCAAACCAACACTCCGTCCGTGCCTCTTCAAATAGAATTGAGGGTTTAAAAATGTCATTAAAAGAGCCAACTTTCCTTTTACTTTTATTAAAAAAAATTTTGGCTCAGAAGCAGAATGGATACCAGATGAAAAGATAAAGCAAATTAAATAGCATCAATTAGAGGTTTTAAGACAATTTCTTTAAGTAAGGCGACACGGGCTTACATATTTTGCGAAGACGTGTACTCGATTCTTAAACAACGACAATAATAATAACACAACAACAACAATAATAATGAAAATAATAATAACATATTAATGATAATAATGATAAAACTCGAGAGGTGATCGGACATCGTTAATTGGATTAATTTCCAAACAGCAGTTAGTCAAAATAGATTATTTTAGGTTGTTGTATTGTTTGTGTCTACTTTTTTTTTAAACACACAGCGTGTGGTCCAAGTTCAATTGTTCTGCAACTAAGTGGACAATTAAGAAGAGAGTTTGCAGTAACATGTGTTGCACTTCGCATTTGTCCTCCCCTTGGCTCTGGGTGCAAACTTTTAAGGGCGGCTAGACCACAAAATGCAAAAAAAGAAAAAATGATAGTTGGTCAGGACCATTTTCCTGCAGCAGTTTGAGCACAAGACTTGGAGTGTCGCTTACTTGTGTCTTATAGGGTTTAGATAGTGAAGCACTGCTTTTGCTGGACTGTTATGTTTTTTTCATAGCATTCTATCATTATGAACGTGCTTTACACTGAGATATGTTTCTTTTCAATTTTGCCTTCTTTGTAAAAATACAAGTTGTATGCTCTCGTACAACTCCTTGGGATATGTCTCGTTATATCGTTTTTCTCTTTTTCCTACTCGTACATCTGGTATCAGCACTGGCATTATTGTTAAAAAGTTGTTGTACTTGCGCCTTGGGGCAATGTTAATTTTTGACGACGAACATATGAAGTCATTAGAGCGAGTTATCCACCGAAAGTTTACAACGGTGTCCGAATTTAGAACCGATTTGAAATTTTCCCCTGTTGCCAAATTTTCGCGGTCCCGAAAATTCTGTGTTAAACATGTTTTTACTGTGGATAAGAGACAAATGGATTAGCAATAACTTTCAGAAAAAATGGATCCTTTATGATTTTTCAAGAGACAACCTACCTTTGATAATACAGTTGGAATAACTTCTGAAAATGACAAGGGGATTTAGGCCCTTTGATCCACAAAATAATCAAAATCGACCCTCGTTAATTTCAAAGCCGCATTTCTTACCAAAAGTACATTTTGGTTGATACAATAAAAGCATTAGCTTTCATTAAATCAACGTAACATCATTAACATCAAGGCATACGTTCCATAAAGGGCTAATTACAAGAAGGGCACATGATTTGCAATGATTTTCAATCGTTCGATTAACTGGTGGCCATCAACTTTAACTTTGGCACAGCGTAACAACAATCACAACGTTGTGCATTGTTCCATTACGCGTCGCTGATTTGCACACCATGAACATGGATACGGGGCCGTTATCGGGTCCAAAGAATGAGCTTTTTTCCGGTAAATGCAGTCACTTAGGGGGTCCTGCCCGTAAAGCCTCATCTACGCGTCACTTCAAGAGCTTTGTAACCGTGATTTACTCCGCCGACACCGTCCGGAAGTTATTAAGAGAGAGACCTGAGCCTAAAACGCTCTTACCTTCTTCTTTCGCATTAGCCGTGCACCGAGTGCTTTGGGCCCATTTTGAAATAAACTTTGATTTATAACCGTCATTAGATGGAGTAGGTTTAGATAGCTCGCCAGTTGTTTTATTTTACCCGAAATTAAATTATCTTGGCTTAACAAAGTCGTCCCTTTCAAGTCGCCCTGACTTGTGTAATTGAAAAAATGGTTGAATGGGACTTATCTCTAAACTAACAACAACGGCAGATTACTTTTTAATTCAAATAAAAAATGCATTGCCGTATCAGAGAAAAGATCAGAGAAGTGATATCTCTGCGACGTTGGAATGACGAAGCCGTTGTTTTCTTTTATTTTGAGATAGATGCCAGCGATACATATTATCTTCTGTGGATTTTGGAATGCAAACTGGAAGGGTGTGCTGAACGATTAAAGTAAAAAAAAAAGAAATCAATAGAAAGAGATTTACATAACATATAATCTGCAAAAATCGTAAGTGTCAACATTTGAGGCTAAGGATTATTTAGATAAATATAAAGCAAAGCAGGCGGTTACATCTTTCCTTATTTTCTGTCGACAGACTAACTGATAATTTTTTAAAGGGAAGAATGCTTAACCTCGTTAGAAATCTACACCCGCTCCGAGTTTCCATGGTTTTGAAAAATAAAATACAAATACACATAATTAGCAAGGCTTATGGCGATCAAATAATTAATTTGATTAGTGACAAAAGCTTACAAGATATTACAAGGCATTATTATACCGATTTAGTCAAGTTTCCATGGTTTTTTTTGAAAAAGAGCACGTACACTCAACAAAAAGTATGGAGCTCGAATGTTTTGTTTGATTTGTGAGAAAAACTTACAAGATGTTACAGGGAATTATTTTACCCATTTAGTCAAGTTTCCATGGTTTTTGGAAAAAAAAGAACGCACATTCAAGAAGAAAGATGGCGATCGAATGTTTCGTTTGATTTGTGGCAAAAACTTACAAGATATTACAAGAAATTATTATACCCATTTAGTCTCAGGGAGCCCCATATGTTAGCTCCCCAAATGACAAACGACGCCAAAAGTATGCATGGGGAGGTTCGGAACATTTGCTTGGGAATATCACAGAAAATAAAGAACGAAAAAAATTCCTGTTCATGCAGTGGATCAGGTTCGCTTATTTATTTATGTGCATTGTATCTGTCTTTTTAGACCTGTTTATTCTTACACGAAAGGATTTTTCTTATTTTGCTTGATAAGTTAATATAGGGTGTGTACAATGGAGCGTGACAAATTGATCGAATATTTTGCGTGATAGTGCGCCATAATAAATGGGAAGATATCAATTAAACAAGTGGAGAAAAAGACAAACATCCAATATGATTCACAAGTGAAGAGGAAAAAAACAATGAACCCAATCCCCAATGAACCCAATGTACATGTAGCTTATGAAAACGCACATACACACGCACACGCACGCACGTATGATTTCTCTTCACTTATATAAAAATTACTTACCTAACTAAATCCCGCACTTGTCATTCAAAAGAAAAGTAACAGGAAGCAAGATAGCACTACAAGCAAAAGTTTTTATTTTTGGTATTGAAATACAGCATATTGGATGGAGAAAGAACTATTACAATTTGACTATGCCCAGTTCTCAGACACAGATAACAGGCTTAGTAAATGAATAGCCAAAAGTGAAATAACCAATAAAGAGGCAATGAATAAATAAATGATAAATGAACAACAACAGTGTAGAACAAGTGCTCAAGTCCTAAAAAAATTACATTCCATTAGAGACGCTATGTTCTTTTAAGTAAGCTATCCAAGCAACGCGCCTGGACAAACACAAACAATGCAGAATCTTAAATGGTATTGACAAATTTCAACACGTAGACCTAAAGTGATTTTTCCCCCTTTATTCCACTTTTTTCTTTTGTTAATGAAATTCTTCCGCTTTGAAGTAAAACAGCGAATGCAGCGCCTGGTAAACAAATGGCAATTTTCAAGTTTCGCGCACATGGTAGAATATGAATAGAGAAAAGAGACATAAGTCCGCCTAAAACATTTAAATGGGTTTCTAAAATTAAATTCATTTTGCTTAATTTGTTTAATGTTTAACTTTTATAATATAGAATTCGTATAAATTTAAAAGCGTGCGTTTGCGTGCAAAGGAATCTGTTATTTTACGCGTGTGCGTATCGTAGACCATATTTCAGTCTCCTTGCGTTTGCATTTATACCGCTACTTTTCAATTGTTATCGTCCAGCAAATATTGTTTGTGTATCAAATTAAACACACCTACATGTTTATATGCCAAAACAACCGAAAATAAACCCAGGTAATCCCAGAGTTATAAAACATACTTTCGTTTGGAACCATCATACTAAATAGGCGTTCAAAAATATTACATATAGGAACGAGCGTGCACCGTAGACATACCTTCGCACACAAAAAACATATTATGAGATATGTACACAAACTTTGCCAACATAAAACACAGCCTTAATGAGACTAGTACTTGGCCCCGGCAAACTATTTTACCACTAAGTCGGCACCTTGTGTCTGGTAACGCTATTAGGGGGGCAAACAACCATGTACTCGGCATGAGAAACACTAAAGAGCCGGAGAAAAAAGTAAACATATTATACTGTAGTGTATGTTGCGTAAAGGCGACAGGCGTGAGTAATTTATTTAATATGAGTGTGCTTGCACTTACCATGGAGGTTAAGTTTCTCTTCTACTTCTTTTACTTTTCTTTTTTTATATATAAATAGACCTTACAGCAAAATCCCTGAAGTGGTTTCAGGAATATATACATTTTATAGAAAAGCAAACGTGTCACACAATCAAGGGGTTACTAGAAGGAAGGATTCTTTACGTAGAATAATTCTTATAGTCTCCCTTTCATATGTACCGTAATTATACATTTCGAACAAATATATGATAAAAATGTAAATAAGTTTTTCACTCTCTTTATTGTGTAATGATGGTGTGATCGTTGGTTGTTAGAAGGTCGACCAACCACAGGGAAAAACACGTTTACTTTCCGTAAAATATATTTACTTATTAATATGATTTTAATAAATCATGAGTCTGAAACAAATATCAAACGAAGGATTTTGGAGAAAAACAATAATAACATCGAAGGCTTTACACAGTGACGCTAAGGTGGTGGCAGCTTAAAGCGTGTAATTCTGTATCAGATTTTTTTCCATTTCTTTTGTTTTTTCATCTTTGTAACCCGGGGTGCTTTCTTAGATACAGCTGTGCTCTACATAAATAACTAAATGGTCGTGTGCTAGAATTATCTATATAAGGTTTTTGAAATGGCCATTTAAACTGAACGAACTATCAACTGTTTTTTTCCGTCTCTTTATCTTTATTTTTTTAACTGGTGCTCTTTTCTATACACATCTGTGGCTAGTTTTGTTTTTGTTTTTGCTTTTGTTTTAGTGTCCTTTATCGTGTTATTATTTCGGCGGATAAAACGGTAACATAAGAACGGTCAGAATCCATTTGTACACTTTACATTTAATACACAGCATATGACTGTTGCTGGCATTGTACAAGTTTGACTGTGAGCAATTAGTGTTGCAAAAGAACCATTGAAAAATTTCATAAATAAACTATTTTCATTTTTTTAAATTTGGTTATTCACGGTGAGAATGTAGTCATAATAAAATTCTGTTTCTCTTTTTGCAAAACTCTCTGGAAATAGAAATAAAAGCAATCTAAAATGTGTTTTCTGTATGTCACCGCTGCATTTGAAAGTTACTACTGCTCTTTCAAATGGATGCGAGTGTTTTAAATGAAATTATGAGAAACACTTTTTTTCTATAATGACGTTATCTACATGAAAAAAATCCATACACATGGTTAATAGATTTTCTCTTTTAAAAGTTCAAGAGCAAGCCTCACACATTGATCTCGAACAATCAATTCCATGTACTTTTGCCAGAAAAGCACTTAAAATTACCCACAACAAAGACGTAAGGGCGCGATGTCAGAAAAAGTTTAAAACTTCATAACAGTTTAAGTTCAAAATAATGAACATGTCTAAATGGTTTTCACATTAAAACTTTTTTTATTCTGGGGTCTCTCATATATTTGACTGAACACAAAATAAGTCCGCAGGTCGCAGTAAAACTAACCCCAGATTACGTATGTAAATGTAATCGTTAAACCGCAAAGTTTCACTCCATAACAACATTTTATGCTGTAATATAGTCAGTTTACACTTCAAAACAAAACGGGTTTTAAACCATTCCATTAACACTTTCGCTAGGATGACGCATCAAGCAATCATAAAACTGGTCGCAGCTACACCCTATCATAATTATGTGTCCTTCTGCTGGGCTGACGACTGCCTGTTTACTACATACGATTAGAAGGAACGCGGATGAGAATGAGAACCCGCTCTCATTTTGTTGTGTGAACGAGCTTGTACTCGATAGACCAAGAAGGACAAACACGAAGCGGATTTCAAAGGAATTCAAAACAATGCAAATGGGGTTTGAAAATAGAGTTTTTTGTTCAATCTACAATGACCGCCACCCAGAACTTGGTAACGCACTGGATGACTTCACAGTCTAGCTAACACATGCCTTTTATTTGTATCCAGGTAAAAATTATTAATATAAATAAATAAACAAATAAATAAATAAATAAATAAATAAATATTATATGAACGAGAGAGAGAGAGAGAGAGGGGGGGGAGTGAGAGAGAGATTTAGACATTTCCCCGCAATTAAAAAAAGACAAGATCGTAATATTTTGTAATACAAATGTCATCTGAATTAAGAAGTAACCTTTTTGGAATCTTCACATGCACGTATTTCTAAAATATATACCAGTGTACAGAATAGGCATAAGGCAAATCTGACGCATTCACTTTTTCAATACTGGAGTCTGCAATGTGTTGATTATACATTTCTCATAGACTGCGTTCAAACAATGTCCAGATGACGTCGAATATCTAATACCCTGTATAGAAAAGAATCATCCCCTATATGTCTCTACCTATATTCCAGTCCAATTTTCATTTCCAGTCCGATTGACGACTATGAACCGAATTGCATAATAAAGACGAAGAAGTACAAAGTCATAAAATAAGTTAATTAAATTCTTTTTATGATGATAAAACAGATGTGTCAACCCTAGTGTGTGTATAATACACAGGTGCCCCTCTCTAAGAAAGAATGATATATTATTTCACAGTTACTGGGGGAAAACAGTAGCTCGAAAATTTATGTGACAATGTGGAGGACTTCCTTTAAATGAAAGCTTTCTTTTGCGGTATATGAGAAAAGCAGTTAAAATTCGAGAGAGTGTTTGTAGCTTTGCGCTATTAAGGCAGCTACGTTCTAGAATGATTTTCTTGTTTGAAGCTGGTTTTGGCAATATATGGAGACCCGAAATTATGTAATTACTCGACGTCGCACATCTAGTCGCCAGCGTGTAGTCATTTTATCTTATTGATACTTCCCGTTGTTTATCTGATATATAATTTTTTATACGTCTAGGAAGTTAATGTTCCTGAGTTTGTTTGTGTTATTAAAATTTTGAAAGTAAAAAAAATGCAACATAAATCAATTTAACATGCTATAATTGAAAATTGGAAATGAACAAGTGCACTTCAAATATCATAACACAATGACAGTAAGATTTACGAAATTCGCTGGAGAAAATATCCCCATGGGATTCAAACTCAAAGTAACGCACTCAAGCCAAAAAGACAATAGATCATTCTAATTCCCAGAATACTTGTTGAAAATATCCGATCTTATTATCTGTCGAATTCTATGAGGGTCGTTCGGAGGGTAAAATGGCGATACTTCTTGTCTTTTGATCGGGTAATTTGTGTAATGGTTCAACGTTGCCGTTTGTTTCGTTAGTTAGAGTTCAAAGCTACTGCTCTCTCCGGGACGATGGGTTAGATCTACGCTCATGATTTCGTGACTCTGGACGAAAGTTAATGTCGCTCTCAGACCCCGGCTTTCTAGTTTATCTATTGTAGAATATGGTCAATCCGGTGCGTCCATATAAAGTCCTACTGGAATGTGCCGAGTTGAAATGAACACATATTTTTGTGAGCCGAGCCGGTATTGCTCCACCAGATATTTAACAAGGTATCTTATCAGTTAAGTTCTTGATTAATTTAAATGTTTGATCTCCCACTTCTCTGTTAAACAAATACCGTGTATAAACAATAGCTTTGTAAAGGTAGTCTTCATCTTGCGCATGGCTGTTTTCCATTCTCATCTCTAGTTTATTATTATTATTATTATTATTATTATTATTATTATTATTATTATTATTATTATTATTCCAATGTTTTGTATAATGGGATGGTATCAATCTTTATCCTATGTTTCTTTTTAACTTTATAAAATTGATATATGAAGATATGAAATGTTATAAAAATAGTGACAGCCATCATAGTACTAATTATGACATTTATGGTACATGTGATGTCAACTTGGTCCTTTTCTACCGGAGCAACAACTACATGTAGAGCAATTTTAATCATAATTGGAAAACAATAACAACAACAAAATGATTTTAGAGGTTTTGGCAACCCATTCATTGTAGTTACTGATCATTCTTATTTACCTTAAATACTCTTTTGTGTTTTAGTTATTTCACAATTGTTCTATTTAACAATATATACATGTACATTGTATATATAATAATAGGGTCAAGCACGACACTACTGGTCAATTCTCGGTAAATTTCGCCCCCCCCCCTCCTCGCCTCGCAAAAGTACCACACGAGTGGGAATTGAATGATTGATTTTATGTTTCTTTGATCGGTTTCCTCTGGCAGACGAAAAGCCCAAGTCGCGTAGATCACTTTATCGTTTGATTTATAAAGACCCGAAGAGAAGTCTAGATAGGCGGAATCCGCACACCATGAAACCTTGTTTTATAGGGAACTTCACCCTCGAGTCCGAGCTGACTTAATTAAGACGTCTTCTTTATGACGTTGCTTCTATCCCGACGCTTTTAAGGCCAACTTAAGTTTTCACTGTGATAACGCATCGCCGCAGAGATCCGATCAGAAAACACAGGACGAAAATGTTAGTCGTTATCTCCACTAATTTGTCATGGCGTTTCTGTCAGTCATTTACATGTTTGGCAATGATAGATTAACGGTTTTGATATTATACGCGGTTTTTTTCGACATCGAAACAGAGCTATCAATAGCCTCTGTTTTATGAAGATACTGACATAGGGTGACACCAGATGGTGTTCTAATATGTCTGTATGTTTATATCTGTCTCTTCCTCCATAAAGTTTTTAGTAGCGTTTCGAAAAGAGGATCCTGCATGATAAGTTTATTTGTTAGCTCAATATTAAAGAAGCTGTCATAAAAGTTATTCTTCGTAACATTGACTGTACAGAATGAAAAATTAAGAGATAGGACATATTCTTTTCTATGCTGTTACGGAGAAACAGAGAAAAAAATAGAACATGTGAAAAGAGAAAGGAAATACAATGTTACAGAGAAGCAGAAAAGATAAAAGCAGAACAGTAATAAAAAAATGCCATAAACATTATTTGAAATCTTAAAGGTATTCTTGTAGAAACATCACACTGCATGTTATTCTGGTAAGTGCTCGGAAAATCCAAATTAAAAATATTGACGGAAAACCCCTGCACTGGAATCAATCAAATTAATTACCAACCTTTACCTCCTAACTTAAAACGGGTCGGATGATTAACTTGGCCAATGTCATATCCCGTATAAATATGCGTCTGAAAAACAATTGAACCAAATCATCGGAGGGCAATTAAGATGGAAAAATAGCGCAATCACATTCTGATATGTCACCATCTTTGATTCCGAGAGATTATTAGGTCGTGGTCTCATGGGTGAAATTCCCAGAGATAAATGGCCATTGGGGATCGAAAGGGTTCAAAACAATAGAGAACCCGGAAAGATGGATGTTTTCTTAATACCGACCGAATCAAGGGTAAGCGTTCTCAAAAGGAATCTGATGCAGGGAGGTTAACTGGCATGGTTAGTAATTGAACGGGGAGATGTATTAGAATTTGTTTTTAATCAATCTGTTTACTTTAAGGAGCTCGTTTTATCATTACGGGTTATGTAACAAATAAAAGCAGAAAAAAGAAAATAAACATTCAGATGATCGAGCTTAACCCGTTCTACCCTTAAGATATTTTTATATTTCTTTGTTATCATTTTATAATGCCATTACCATAACGCCAAGGGGTTATTTGAAACGACTTATGAATTAATAAATAAAATAAAGATATCACAACATACAAAAACGCGATATCCGCGCATGCACGATACTAGCGCGCACATAAGTTTGGGCAAACGCACGCGCAAACATATCAACGTCTGAGTGACGACATTGGCATATTCTTCTCTAACCGGGCTCTTGCATTTAACACACACACGCGCACACACACACACACACACACACACACACACACACACACTATTTGGTAACGAATCACAGTTCGCGTGAGTAATCACCAGGGCCTTTTCTTGCTTATAACGGGGTTTCTTTCATTTTGTCATTATTGTCAAAGGCGGTTGCAGCCTTATCTTCTTCTTTTTTCTACTTATTTGTATATAGTACATTTATATTTTTCATGTTAACAGTCGTTTGATAAAGATGATGATTTAAAGTTTGAATAGTTTTAATTTTGTTGGTGCTAAGGTGTTTTAAAGACCACTAATGTGGGATTTTTTTTCTAATAACAACAAAAAGAACATGATATTTTTGGTTCTTTCTGAAAAAGTAGGCCGTGTTTTTTACCTTTACAACGGTCTCCAATTATTTTTCCCATTATTATTGCATTAACAACATAAAGATGACTCAAGGAGACAAAATTTGATACGGACATAACTATGATTCGAAAATATTGATTATTCCTAGGATTTATCGATAATCAGTTGGTCGATTTACAAACTGTGATGACAGTATCGCCGTGAGAGAATGTTTGAATGTTTGTTTATATTCACTGCGCATTGTTTTCATTAGTGTCTCCCTTTCTAGGCTAAAAAATGATAAACATATAACCTTTTTGTTACTAGATTCAATTGACAGTCATGCATTGTAATGGCGTGTCATTTTGCTTGGCCTTATTTGCATTGTTTTCATATGCAGAACGGACATATAAGAAGTAAGATATTGTGTACAACACAAGCTATACTGTAAATGTATGAAGAATTTCAAAGTTACTAGACTCATAATTCATTTCAGATCCTTTTCAAAATTTGTTGCATTTACTCGCTTCCGACTTCCTATTGCTATAGAATATAAATGTCCATAACAATTTATGTGCATTATTGGGTTAGGCTTCTGTTTCCTGTGATGGTGGAATAATAATAATAATAATAATAATAATAATAATAATAATAATAATAATAATAATAAAGACATATTTTCCGGTTTTAAGCAAAAATAAGTTTTAATTTCTAAAACAAAATTTTATAATTGGTCAGGGGAGAAATTATGAACAGCATATGAGCCTATATGTCAATTGTATTTTTCAATTGTGAGGGAGTGAATTATTATTAGAACAAATTGTTTTTTTATGTCTAAATGTACGTGGTACCGCACCAGCAAAGAAACCAAACACCGAGTTTAATCAAATAGAATATTCCCAATTATATTTCACATATTTGCTATAGCGTGAATTCATATTATAATCTATTAATCTGCCATGCGCCCCAAAATTAGCATTTTAATAATCCGGACCCAGTCTTCACTTTACTCGTGTCCATAACCTATTCTGTTGAAGTCAATCAAAATGTGGCATCGTCATTCATGTCACAGGTGGCAGACCCTCCCTTTCCTTCTTGGTGACACGGCGATGACAGTTGCTTTGTAAGGGAATTGTCTCCTTTATTAACTGTGGGGATGTGACTGTGGGTTTTTTTTAAACACATCATAGTTTTTTCGCATGTCGGGTTCTTCTGCGTCTGTCACCATGGAGGAATCCATAGTTCTTCTCTAATGAGGACATTGAAAAGTTATATTAAATGCATCTTGTGGAAGGGCTTTTTGTTTGGTTGAAATAAAACGACGATTATCCGTTGAAGGTGTATTTCTGTTACTGATGAGAATTTGCTATTCACACGCATTGGTTTCTATTTACTTTTACGTATGCATGTACGCACACGCACGCGCGCGCACGCGCACGTTCTTTCACGCGCGTGACTTAGAATCAAATTAAATATAGCTTGAGGCTTACGTATTTTTACAAGGTCTACATCCTTTTATGATCCACATACCTCATTTTTATATAAAAAAACATATCTCGCTCTTTTGACACGTCAAGTGCGCTTCCTCTGTTATTTGTCGCTTTGCTCTCCCTGTATAAAAGAAACGCTCGAGTAAGCTGTCGTGCTCCTTTTATGAGGAAATTAACCCATTTTTTCTTCACAGGGGGAATTACCCATAGATTAATATTTGGTTTTGACCCCATTCTAATCGTCATATTAACTGTATTTTGGATATGTTTATTTCCTTATACTGAAAGCGGTGTGACACAAGTTGGTCGCTCAAAATAAAAATGTGAACATTTACCTGACTGCAGCAAACTGCCAAAGGCACATTGAACAATTAATCACGTGAGCGGTTAAAAATTAATACCACAAACATTTCCAAAGTCCATTGGCACAAAGAGAAAAACGAACGTGAACTTAACCACGCACTTACAACTTTTACCCTGAAAAACCACGTCCTTTGAAAAAGATAAAAAAAAATAGTGCTGCGGAAGGATTCCTTTTTCATTTAAGCGTGCAATGGCAAGATTGGAACTAGGCCGTAATTGGCTGTCTAGGCAGTGTTTGTATGCAAATCATTTGCCTTAGAGATCTGAAACTCGGTGTGTTTATAATCGGATAAGTTTGTGCTTAAGGTCCAGCTCTGTTCTGGCGACCACGTGGGGGTGAGAGTGAAGAACCAGAGAACAGGGGAGTTCAGCTCTCGTGGAAGGACGACACCAAACAAAACACTCGGAAGCTGTGAGCAATGCTGTAGAACAAGCCAGGTGCACGCTTCGCAAACACCGAGAATGAACTCTTTCTATACCTCCCCGTTCTTGTCAACTCTCCATGGTGAGTCCATGCAGACAAGTATGGCGTGTAACTATGGGGGGATCCCCTCGCGCTACGAGACCCCCGGGCCCGGGTCAGGGTACACGTTTCCTCAGAGCATGCCCCATGGACTGAGCTCTGCCTACCAGTGCATGCCCACGGGGCAATACGGACCCGGAGGGGGAGCCGGGGGCAGCGTGGGGTGCGGGTCAGGGCTTACAGAAGGGCTAGTTGCCCCCGGGAACCCATTGAATCTCACGTCGTGTTCGCGTGGCCAGCCAGGAGAGGTGAACGGGAACGATCTACAGAACTACGCTTCGAAGGCCTGGGCTGCCTCGGCGGCGGAACAAAGAGCCGTCAGCGCAGCCTACCAAACTTCGGTCGGGACGGAAAACTCCGGTATGAACTCGTGTTCCATATCTCCCAACGGATATTCAGCCACCCCATTTTACCCGTGGATGGGCATTGTAGGTCAGTACTTGTAGAATTAGAATGATTTTTTTTATGTAGATTGGCATTAGCCGAATTTTAGTTCTAAATTGACTCGTGCTACCTTTCACATTGCATTGTCTTACAGATCTTATATTCAGTTTCTCAAACTACAGAATAATAATTGAAAGAAATTGATTGACCAGCTGCCCTTAATAAAAGAAAAAAGTTGTAGACATTGTACACGTGATATTGCATACTGTCACTTCACTCCTGAGTCCTGATTTCTTCGTTACTATCCTTTTTATTAGCTGATACAGGGCTGGATACTTTTATGTGACAAATGAACCACCAACAGGTCAGAAATCCTCACACCCCCAAATAAATACATGTACGAGCTTGTTAAGGACCAATCGGGTCAAAAAGTGTTGCCTAAAATATCGTCTTGTACATTTGTACAGAAAAAAAAGTCGCAGTAACCTTAGGTGCCTGATTGGAAACGGCCATTGAAAAGAAATGTCTACCAGTACATCGTAACCTACATATCTCTGCTCTCTGTTGACCTGAATGTTTATTACTCTAAAAGTGGACGTGTTGTTATCAAATCCTAAGAGTCGCTGTCAATGAGTCTATGTTGACCACTACATTGACAGTATAATTTATTGGGAGGGGGCACCTTGTGTGCCTTTTTTTATTTGTCATGTTTGTGGCTTTGGGATTCCTCAGCGCACGCGGTTGATGATTCTCCATTCACTCAGGAAATAATCTAAGTAGCATGTTCCGTTTGCTATGCCATGTTTAATTAATTATTCTATCATATTGTGTCTTCATTTTCTTGTTCTGTTTTCCATTCACTCATAGTGTTTAGTTCCGAATGCTTACTTGGGGTCGAAGACGAGGAAATATTGCATAGCAAATTGTTCTTATTATAATGAACAAATTTTGAGGGTTGAATTTCAATGGTAGAAAATGAAATAATTATGTATAAAAATATGAAAAATTATAGACATAAATAGAAAACGGGAGAATACATAAATGTCTTATAATAAGCTACCATAAAAGTTCATAATAATAAAATGATGTTTTTACTCCTCGATAAAACTATTAAAAACAAAAAACAATAAATAAATAAATAAATAAATAAATAAATAAATAAGTCATTAGACTTTACATGTACAGGTTTGGAATTTTATAATGCGTGTTGAAGAAGTGAACTAGAAAAAAGCCAGTTGTAAGATGCAAGTTTTAAATATCCATTGCTTGTCCTAACATTTCCCAAATTCAAAATCAAATCACAATTCGTCGGCAATAATGTGAACAGTGGCTAGGAATTGACAATAAAAGGCAATAAAAGACACACACAAACGACTGTCAAATTGCACTCTGTTGGACATATTAAACAAACTCCCAGTAGCCTGGTTTTGGCTGGTCAGCCATAAAACTTGTTTCATTGGGGCGTGAAACAATAAAAATTCACTTCCCCTAATCATCAGTCTTGTAATCCAGCCAAGATGCACTTTTATCACTTTTCACACCTCCCAGGTATTTTAAAACCCGGTGGCTAATTTCGTACCCCCTCTTTAAGAAATCTTCATCATCGGAAGGATGCGCCTAATATAAGTTAACATAATAAAACACGCTTTAAGACACGCAGTAACTTTCTTTCGAGGGCTTTATGAAGCCATTCGAACTGGGCCCCATAAATCTCGCGCCGTACTTCGTCTTCCGATTCTCTCTAGCGTGGTGTTGCGGTATACGAGTTGGGAGTCAGCGAGACGAGGGCAAACTAAAAAGATTCTTCAAAACCGCCTCGCTGTGGGTTTTGCTTCACCTTAGCTTGTCCAAACCAGGATGCCGAGTATTGAAACAATGGAAAGCGTATCATGTTCAAGAAGTTTTTTTCTTTCATTCATAATCTGGAAAAAATTCAAAAGACTTTCATTACCAGGAAACGCATGGCACAAAATATTTGTTTGGTTCAATCAAAGTTTTATTTCCGAAAATTCCATTTAAATGTGTTTAGGTTGTTTCTGTCTTTCTTATATGTATTACATTTTGTGGTATTATCATTGAATCATTGGATAAAATTATTGAAAAAAAAAAACGTTTTGACTATATTTTTGGTTTATTTACTGAAAAGGTTTCATCTCGTCACCAAAGTGGTTTAATAAATTTACAAATTTTTGTTACTTAAGCAAATTTTATGTTTTGAGTTTATAATATGAATTACTTCTAAATAACTTCATAATTTATTTAAATGTCCATTGCCACCATTTTTATTCGCTTATATTATTATGCCTAAAGATTTATTTTTGCTTTTGCATCAGCATAAGTCATGGACAATTAAAATTAGAATTTTAATTTCTTTTTATCAAAATCAAAATCATTTTTCATGTATTACTAGAAAGTTGTGCAAGATTATTACGAATAATTGGTTAATTCGTGCATTTTGCTTCACCGTTTTATTATTTTTTTTGTTCTTTTTCTATTTTCTTTTTTTCTATCGATTCAATTTTGTTGCTATAAGCACATTATGTATACCCATATGTTAGTAAAATAAAATTCAGGCTTCGTTACAGGAAGAACACAGTGCTTTTAGAAGCGTCATATGCATTTTGTTCTTAATACAAAACGGTCTGAATTTTAGAAAAAAAATAGGAAAATTAGTATTATACTCATAAAATTGATTTTAAACATATTTAGTATAGATTGTTTCTGATGACGTTCTTGGCCATCTTTTAAGAAAATTTCAGTATGTGTTTTAGGTAAAAAGTATTGAAATATTAAAATCTATTATAGGGTCAATCGAAGTGAATTATCACAGACAGATTTAAAGGTTGAGGACCACGTCCTTTTTAATCACAATTGTTATTATATTGACAGTACTGGGATCAAACTGACCCAAAGTCGAGACAGGATTTGCTAACTGTACTACCCCAAAGATGGCATTTTATCCCGTTTTGCAATGGCAGCATTAAAGCAGCCAACATCTGGGTTCTCTAACAGTGGCTTACGAATAAATGCTCACTATTTTGCAAGATCTAAACAACTGTTTCGCACCTTTCATAGGAAGAGGCGTTCGACGTTATTATATATGACAAGTACAAAGGAAATATTTCGCCTAAAATATGAAACAAAAAACGTTTGAAGTTTATAATCTGCATACAAAGCGTGCCCCAAAAATTACCAAGTCGTGACATATTCTTGTAATCTTAGATGTCACGCGGGAAGATTCCATTTCTGGTTGTTAATCTCAAAACAAAAAGCTTCATTTGCTTCAAATATTCTAAAATTATGAAATCAGTAAGTATGATATTTTTTAATTCCATTTAACGCCCGGACACCTTTTTTTATGTACAATTAAGAACGATTTTAACTTAACAGCAAATGTAATATTTCTGGTATGGTGATTTTCAGTCATCAAATCCGCCTCTACTGTTACGACATGTATCCTACCGGTACTGTTCAGGAAACTGCCAAACAACACTGACTGCATCTACAAGTTAGAATAGAGTTACACTAGTAACACAGACAGGTCCAGTAACAATTAAAAAGATTATATGAATTTTAAATTTGCATTTTATGCTATTTTTAGTCTGAAAAACAAGCAAACATTTTAATTAAATTATACATCTGACAAAATCTAGTGCATTCCGCGTCTTACATTCGTTAAGTTGTATAAAAGATCGATAACAGCTGAATGAGACAATAAAACTAAGACGTGAACCATCGACATGATTGGCAATGTGTATTGTGAAAGGATCATTATATTCAGGAGAGTCAGGGATCTAGTGCGGGTGTAACAGGAATGGCAGTCCGAGGAATGGAAGTCCGGGCTTCCATATGATTAGTACAGGTTAGAGTTAATTGGGGTATTGGAGTTAGAACATGGGACGTATGTCACCTGTACAAAGTAATGGGAAACAGACTACGGTTTCTAGAGGACTTCCATTCCTGTCACACCAGGCCCTTCAGATCGACCTGTCGTAGCCAAGCGTGGACGCGTCCCTTTTTTACCCTCCGACCGGAGTCAGGTAGAAGCTGAGCCAAGTAATTTCACATAATTTATGATACTCCAGTGAAATATAGAGTTCAGTTCAAACAACTAAGACAAATAAATGCCCCGTTTGAACGAAATAAAACTCCCGTTTCTTTTCAGCCGGCCCATTTATTCGGTCTGTTATCTTCGTGTCTTTAAACGTAGACGGTACAAAGTCACCTGTCTGTGAACAAAACCTGGTCTTACTCCCCCGTCTTTTAAAATACAAGGCGCTTGTTTCTCTGTGATTGTTGGCGTTCAAAATGTCCACCCACGAGAAAGAAGAATTGCGGAGCCGTCTCCACGGTTTAACTAGACGTAGCAACCGTCAGGCACACTGCTGTTCATGATTCGGGGTGACAATGTTGGGACGAAGGTTAGGGTCATAGCGTAGCGGATACGTATTTTTGTGATAAAAAATATATGCTGGATAATTAGTCCACTGACGTGATGAGATTTCTCTCTCTCTCTCTCTCTCTCTCTCTCTCTCTCTCACACACACACACACACACACACACACACACACATACAACAAAAATCAAACATATAGAAAGAAATCATTGCTCTGGAACGCTTAAATGTAGCCTTGCTTGGAATTTCAATTGTTAAAATTAATCAACTCATAATGGTTTACAAAATATCTGTATACAGCTTTCGCAGAAGTGCAACATATAATGTCGGTTTACACGTGCGCGCGTATGTCAAAAATTTGCATTTTTCTTGTCATTTTTTGGGAGGAAGAAAGAAATGTCCAGGGCTTGAACCAACAGGTTGTAGGGCAATTTTTCATAATGTTTGTTAGGAACGGGAGTAAATTACTAGTTACACATGTTTTCCCATGTTAATTTGTGTTTGTCGACGCTGAGGTGATTTATTTTGTTGGATATTGGTGTGAATTTATAATTCAGTGTTCATTTGAAAATGCTTCTGCGTTTTTCATGAATGTTTTAATGCAAAACATTGCAATATACATGCATATTTGCCTCACCCATTTTTCACTGCCATTATCAAACATACGCTAAATTTAAGAAAAAAATATAGGCCTACTAGGAGAATTCTTATCATTTGGTTCAGTGCAAAAAGCCGGCGAAACTTTTTTATCGTACAGGTAGATTTAAACGCCATTAATTTGCAACTTAAAAAAAAAAAGACTTTAACATTCTGCCCTTACACAAAAGACGCAGGGCGTATTGCAGTTCGTTGCATAACATACAAGCCACCGAGTCGACTTAAATCTGGCCGATAATTTGTAAGTAAAAGAGGGCAATCTTTCACGGGGATAATTTTCCACAGACTCTAGCCAAATATCTGCACTTAACCTCCTATGTTCTGGAATAGTAGCACAGTCTACGGGTCACCTCTGCGTGTCTAGTGCTTAATTTGTTTTCCCATTGAGCTCAGAGTAAGATACACAAGTGCCCTATAAATCCTTCCCCGAGACCATAGCGGCAGTAGCGGTGAAACACCGGGCGCGCTCACACAGGGTCAGAGCCAAACCTGGACTTGTTCAGGTCCTTGTGACGTCATCAGACGACGCTAATCTCCGGTATATAGAAGTGTAAAATACAGCAGAGGGCTAATCTTATGGGAAACTCACATGAGCTGAAGATCGCCTCACGAAGGGGTGAGGGGAATGCAGCGAGGGGAATGCACTCTAGGGACAAAGCCAAATCTAAAGAAGACTGACTCAATACGATCAAGACTGAAAAAATGCAGGTCTAAGTGTGTGTCTTTGCCCATGCCAAGACGCTGTCCCGTATACTAGTAAAAGCGAGATCCAACAGCTGATAGTGATGTGTAGTAAGAAATGGAAAAATGATGTTATTTTAGCTTTATTTTGAATCAGTTTTTTTCTTTTGTTTGCGTGATGGGAGGGGTTATTTTGTGTGATGTTTTCTGTTTGATGGAAAGATATTATCTTTATTATCCAAACTCATCGAAATTCGGTTGGCACCATGTATCTCCCTCTTTTCTAGCGGTAAATAACTCTAAAAAGAAACACATTGTTGTACGGCAAGAATAAAATAATTTATTTATTTTATTTAACAAGACACTTGATACTTTTTTTATGAATTATTGATATGACAATTAATATGTAATTAGCACATTTTATTCTGAACTTAAGCCATGTTGGTGAAAGGGCACTCGTAGTTCTCCTTGTTGTATTTTCTCTATCAAAACATATGCAAGCAGATCATTGAATTAAGACTAATAAATCAAACCCCATTTTGCATTCAGAATATGAACGTAGCATAAATCATGGAGAAATAGAATGAGTGTTTGGCAAATAAAGACACTATACAGAGAGTGACATCATCAGAACTACATTGATTTACGCATGTCAAACAATTTCGTAATTAAACTTCATAAAATATATATCAAGTCTATATAAAGTTATGCGATTCATTAACTAATATAACCACTTTCCCTGTTTGTGGCATTTTGAATAATTCATAGTTGTCAGAAAACCGTAAATCGTTTCAAGTGTGTACAACCGCGAACGCGTTCGTTTGAGGGTGGATTGGTACATTTTATACCAAAAAAAGATTAAATCAGTTTTTTAAATACTACACCCATTAGAGGTTTGCCCCGTGTAAGTGGTGTGAGACGTTAAAGTAATTTTCTGCACCGTAAAAATGTTGTTCAACTCTACAGAAAGAATACATTTCTCTGCAGCTGTAACTTCTTTTTCTCACACATTACACAAGGGAAAATGGTCAAGCTGACCGCTTGTAAATCAAACTGTTAGGAATGACCGAAACACGTCTTAAGTGGTTTTGAAAGGTAGAAAGAGTGCATCATGAAGGTTATGACAGAAACAGGGTGAAAATATTATGTTCCATTTTCCACATAGGACTGTACTATATACTGTATAAATGTAGTTAAATTTTCGAATTCCCCGGTCTTTTTTTTTCTTCTTTTTTCTTCATATAGGTAATTGCGTTGTTCTTACATGCCATTCTAATGATGATAACACGAAAACAATGGATCGTTTAACCACTTAAATGTTTTTGTGAAGGGTGCGAAAGCATAATTCAAGATAACGAAATAGGCAATTGTTAAAACAAAAGAAAATAATCCCCCATAAAGAAAAGTAAAAAAAAAAAAAAAAAAGTATTATTGTAGTAGAGGAACATTGCGTGGTTTGCTATACGACAGAAAATGTATTTGAGAGAGGGGGGGATAGAGAGAGCGAGAAATTACGACAGACCGCAAGAGAGAGTCAAATACAAGGAGTAATTTAACCTACAGTAGAAAGAAATGAGCCCATAGCCTACAAAAACTCCTCTTGAAAAGTCGTCTGCGGTCCGTGTTACGCCATGTTTTTCTCGCCCTTCAAACTAAGTTGGAAACCATGTTTGCCAAGATCGTACATGTTGTTTATAGCTTTTAAATTGACTCTAGAACGGAAGGGCAGTTAGTTTTGGGCAGAACCATCAGAACACACACACAGATACGAAGAACACAGACAAAAAAATGGGGAAGAAGAGTTGTAATAGCTGTCGGCAGTTTTTTTGTAAGATGAATGACGAGAGATTTTTTATATGGTGTATATACTTTTTTTGCCACTCGTGATATCATTTAGCATCGCATTTGTTGAATCGTATGTATTTAGCCAGAACAATGGGAAGGATCGTTTTTGGGAATATTGTATGCTATTAAAAACAATACTTACGAGATTTCACGTATCCGTGATAAAAAGCAATGGTGCCATTGTGAACGACGTACCACAGGCACAGATTTAAAAACAACCTCACTGAAAAAAAAAAGGACTGAAATTTAACGTGTCTATAATATTCCAGATTTAAGTGAATTTACTAAATAAGATTACATTTATGATAAATGACATGTCTAAATATGTCTGTCATATTTGAGATACCAGATGAAAATTACAACAAAGGCTGATTATCTTTTCTCTCTTTCTTTCTTTCTCTCTCTCTCTTTCTTTTCTTTTTTCGGATTGTTTGCCGTCCGGAGATGCCTTTAATCAAGTCGATAAGAAGCGTTCTTCCGTTTTATTACATCTCTGATGGGGCACTTGATGTCTGTTAACGTGTGTATGGTCTGGGAGTGATTTATTTCCAATGATACCTAAAGAATTTGACTTCGGAAGAGGAAATTGAAAATGTGCTTTTGAGGACAAGGCATGATTTAAAAAAGAGTGTCGATTTCTTTACAGACTTGCGCCTGCATTTTACCAGTTTTCTGCTATAATTAACTTTAGAGAGTGTGTCTCTACTATAATCATGTATCCCTGTTACGTGTAGATTCATTATAGTATCAATAACGTATTTATAGTGCTTCAAATATATGGAGCATAGCGATAAGTGGCTCCTATTAAAAAGGCATTGTTATATTCTGTCTTAGCTTAGAAAGGGTATCGCTAGTTGAAAATAAATTTGCAAATTGAACAAAAGATTGGTATGGTTAAAAACAGAATCAAGTTTTTTTAATACAGTAATGGATTTGCATAAAATTAAATAAAAAATTAACAAGTACAATACTAGAAAAGGTTCAAGGACAGATGGACTTTAGCGGATGCTACACAGCTGAAGATGATAAATGTTTGTATGCAATATAAAAATGCACATATAAAAACAGATACATGGGAAAATGGCCAATTCTGTGGTCTGTTAGTTAGTCAGTCACTTAGGTAACAAGTAAATTGGTCCGTTATTTCCTTAGATAGCTTAAGAGTTAGTTAGCTACTCACTGAGTTGTTAGTTTTTTAACCAATTTGTTTGTTTTTTTTTTCAATTTTTTTCAGCGAGTTAATCAATTGGTAAATTAATTATATTAGTTAGGTAGGTAGTTAAGGTCGGTTTATATAGGTCGGTTTATTTAGTTTGTATGACAGATGCTGCTTGTGTGTATTGGGGTGAATGTAGTCCCATGCGATGAAAGAGGCTGGAAAGACTGAGCGAATTTGACAAGACGGATGGGACACCGGAGACATTGATGAACATTATATATGATAAGACTTTTAAAATATGAAATGTGAAAACATAAAACCGTAAAAGCAGAAACCTCCGTCCCTAAAGACTACCATTAAAAACCCAAAGCAATGCGGGTAAGGCGCGACACAATGGTGACTACGACGGACAAACATTTAATCTCTCTTTCCATCTCGACTCAGTTCAACCTACCACCACTAAGCTTACATTTCAGGCCATTCTTTACAAATGTCTTAGATCAGATTCAGGCGGAGAGGAAATAAAATACATGTCGTGAAGTCTACATGTGGAACCTCACCCGCGAAGCTGCCCGTGCCCCGTCCATAGAAACATG
Source organism: Lingula anatina (assembly GCF_001039355.2). The sequence continues at coordinate 533,827 of NW_019775735.1, read as the reverse complement.
GGGCGTTACGGCTCCATGTATCTCCGATACCATCGACTATCTCCAGCCTCGCGCGACAGGGCGCGAGTTTGGGCGAACGTCACGACGTGGTCGACCGGGTAAGTGTACGCTGACTGCCCATGTGTTGTGATGATGGAAAGATTAAATTAAAACCTCTTTATAAAAAAATAAAAATAGGGGATCTAGGGCATGGTCCGGTTGGGCCCTGAAGGAGAGAAAATGGGGGGGGGGGGGAGGGGGGACGTGCAATAACGCGTTGGTGCTGCGACCGTTACTACGGTTAGGATAGTCAGCAATCACTCGGTGAATTGGAATGGAACGCTGGTGATATATGTATTTGTCCAGGGCGTCTGAACAGGGTAAAGGGGATGGAAAGTGCAGGGACAGGTCGATGTTCTGAACCAATCCAGGTGAAGGTTTTTCTCAGTGCCAGGGAATACAGTAACTGAGGTGCGGTGAATGAAGGCTGTTTTAGGTACACAGCTAAATTGAGTGCAGAAAAAGTGAAGGTCAATTTGCATATGTAATAAAGATATGGTTGCTTGAGACTATATCTAGGGCAAAGCAAGAAAGAGGGATGGGTGTCAGTGTAAAATGGCCATACGTATAATTGATATTACCGAAATATGAATGATGATACTTTTCTGAATGTTTACTCATTTAAGTGTATAGAAAAAGAAGGCTAAATCAGTACTGTTCACCACTTAGACAACATCGTACAGCACGGAATCTGAATGTTATATATATATATATAAACTGATAAAAAGGGAAATATATCCATAGAGAATCCGGATTAAGTTGCACTAATATATATAATATATATCCATTGGTTATCCGGATCATTAAACCCAAACTTTTTATTTAATTTTTTTTTCGTCTTTTCCGCCTCGGATATAACATCCACTGCACGCCGTTCGACATTTTAACATACTCGATAGCGTATTCAGCTGACCGGGAATTCCTAGAAAAAAGCCAACACTGCAAGTTCAAATAATGCCACCAACCGAGCGAGTCTTTTTAGAGCTGATAAAAATCGACGCGCGAACAAGAAATATTATTTGACCTTGGCAAAGGTAAAAAAAAAAACAGGGAGTTGAGTAGATATTCACAAGAAGTTTATTTTCACCTATATTTGTGATACTACGTTTGAAGACGAGTACATTCGGCATACTAGATATAATGCAAAAAGAAAAAAGAAAAAAAAAACCAAGACGCAAGCCATACTTCTCAAATGATTACATAATCATTTTGCATAAAATATTCATGCAAAAGCTGAAAGATTATGTTTGCTCTCGCATATATGGAGTTGGCCACACCAATTTATTTATTTATTATTTTTTTTTTTTTTTGGGGGGGGGTGAGGGTGGGGGTGGGTAGGGGGGAGGCAGACGACAGTGAGTTATTATGACAGACGAAGAAAAAAAACTGATTTTAGATTTGCACGAAGGTAAGAACTGCACACCAAAAATATGCATATTTTGCTTCAAATTATGACCTCTATTGCTTCCCGAAATATCTAGCAGACGACAGAGCGGCCAGGCGTCCCGCAACGTCGATCTTTGTCCAATTTAAGTTGAACCGTGACAACCGATTAAAGTTCACATAAAGTTATATGAATTATTGAACTGTCACTTTAGCTCCCCCTTCCGATTCAGGAAGCCTAGATTATAGCTGTCTAAAAGCATAACGATGATATACGACTTACGCTTATAGCTGAGGTAGAAACAACCATCTCGTTCGTGATAAAGAAACAGCACACCAAGCCATTCTTCTACGGGATGAGCCCGTCAGAGAAAAACATTTTACCCTATGGCTTTTGTACGATTTCCAACTGTTTAACTTTTAAATGTATAGATAGAAGCTCTCAATTTTCGCAATTGTTCGCAATTGAAAGGCTAGGGCAAAGCCTCCTTTATCACATTTAGTTCTACACATGTTATGAAAGAGAAAAAGTACCCACACTGTCCAAAATAATTTCTTTTTTTATAAAATTGCGATTATGATGGTAAAATATAAACCTAGATATTTATGCAGGGTATTGTGACAAATGAGATGACGCAACAGAAGTGATATTACTTCACTTGAGTGAGCGTTCACGAAATTATGTATATAAACCTCGACTGGATATATATTGTACTTGTTTTTATTCCATGGAGATAGATGTATTCAAGAAAACATGCAGTAGAAAATGCAAGTATTTAGCTTTATAAATATTCTTTAAAGTGAACAAAAATAAGAATAAAATGAAATGAAATAGAAATTAAAAGGTAAAAAATAAAAAAGTGAATAATACTTCCCATGATGCCATAGTATTATTCAACCTATCATAATGAATAAAAAGCGATCCCCAGACTTGTTGGTATGCCACAAAGGAATTCAACTAAGACAATATGAAGAGTGTAAGTGAAAAGAGAAACTGTCTTTATAATTTATTGCTTTTTTGCGTTCACGGCCAGTCCCTTGTCTTAACAATTTGCCAGGCAGGCTACCTCGGGAAATTCTCGCAGCGTTAGCCACTCAAAGCTTGCAGCTGAGGTAAAGGCAATGGTGAGAAAAAAAAAGCTAACCGAGATACTTACGAAAATTAGCCCAGCACTTTCGTGGCTACTTCCTCTATTAGAACACAAAATAAATCTAATAGAAAATATATGTGCGAATGTAAGCATCACGGATAATACTTGGATCTCAAATTATAACATTTACCTAGTGCCTATTCAACAGAAGAGGTGAAAAGAATCGCACAAATCGTTGATAAAAGACTGCGCTTCTGTACGTACATATGTGCGCTGAAGCAGTGATAGAAAATCTTCGCCCACGTTTGTGGTTTGTGTTACATAATCATTACATATTCATAAGGTTTTTTTTTGTAATAGATAATCTTAAAGTACAGTCTTTATAAAATTTGTAAAGAATTTGAATACATTATCATATACACTGGTTCTTTTTCATATGATTAATTCAGCGACGTTATTTATTATAAATATTATTCTGTAAAAATTTATTCACTAGGAATTCGGTGTCAACGCCCTCTCAACTTTTCAAAAATAAATAAATAAATAATAATAATAATTAAATAAATAAAATAATGATAAAAAATAAACAATGGGAGATTAAAATCTGAATGATTAACTAGTTGTGTAGATTGAACATATGGATAAAATGATTAGTAAAAAATATAATAGACAATGAGTTTAACCCAATATACGGTTCCAGGTGCATATCTCTAAGATACTATAGAATATATCTCAGTAAAGTGGTTAATTGTTAATTCTTAGTCCTCAATTAACCAGATGTCGTCTCCCCAGAATGACCCGCCGTAGTTAAATATTTCATTATGCTAGGTCTTATCTAATCTCACATCACGAGACTGGCTATAATGCACGGTTATTGAATTACGTGATACATTGTAAACCTAGGGGTAACTTATCGGAAATATAAGCACAATAACTGTACCACTAAACCTGAACTATGATTTGATACAAAATATGACTGTATAAAGTATGTATGTATGCAGATATGTATATATATGTAGTCACTGTGCTTAAATTTAACTGGGCATTAGGTCTGTTTAGCTTGGGGCACTTACGTATTTAAGCCTGTACACATTGGTGGATGGAAACCGATTCGAAAGAAATGACAGATATAGTTTGGTTAGGCTATAAATAAACACAGAAAAAAATGACAGTTGGTAAATAGAGTGAATTGAATATTGTTTCCATCGATTCTCCCTCACAACTTACGGGACTCAAACATAGTACTTAAGTTCAATATCTTCATGCAAATCTTTTTTACCGCTTTTTTTCTTTTTCTTGACTTTACATTAGTCTTAAGGCAGATTATTCAATAGACAGTATATGTAATTAAGATAGATCATGGCCATTGTGTAGAAATGACAGCTTAAATCATCCGGTGACTTTGTGTACGCCTTAATTGAGGAATAATTTGGATGGGTCGTAAAATGTGTCACCTATGTTATACGAAACCGAATGTTTATTTCATAGTTACCAGCTGTTACGCCGAGTAAAGGAGTGTAATGATTAAAATGTGAAAAGGGTTGCGATATATCTCGTCACCAGACAGTTACATTTGCTGCCCATGAGAATTTTTTTAAAAATCTATTTAGCTCATGCAAGATGTGTTTAGTTGCAGAGATACATGTAGCCTACTGACTAAAACGTAGAAAGTTCGTTCAAATTATGTAGATAACACAAATGACAAAGTTAAAGAACATATCTGAAGTGATTGAGCATTATAAGTTATTCCTAAGGTCTCCCCACACTCCATTATAACCCAGGGAAGATTGTCAACAAATTCAAAATGGTGCCAGAAACTAACTCTGGTTCTGCACCTAGCTCTGTATGTACTATTATTAAAACACAGTCAGCGTTTTGATGAAGTTGGCAGAAGTGGCTTAAAAGCATATTTTCAAACAACGCTAAAATCTCAAACTCTTTGCTTATGCATAAATCAACAACTTTCAACCAAAATGGCGGTACTTATAAATTGTACCAGTGAGCAAATTTTGGGAGGCGCTTCGCAGACGATAATGGCGGAAATTGAAATTCAAGAGTCCCATTTGTTCCCGGTAGATGCCAAAGGGTCATCGCGGGTAGGAAGAAGAGTAGTTGAGTTATTTTGGTTCATCTGTCTTCCTGTTTATTTGTTGGTTGAAACGGGTATAAAATTTAGAAATTTATATAATTCCATATTATTTGTTTGCTTATCATTTGTTTATATATCGTCTTTTTGTTGTGCGTTTTTTATGGTCCTGTGTTTTGGAAGAAAGTTTCGAATATCGCGCTAAGTGTTTACCTGTTGAAATGATGAATGGAAAGAAATTACAAATAATTACTTAAGCACTACACAGAGGGTCGTTATAACTGTAAACTTTTGTGCAGATGCCTCTGAATATTATGAGTATCCGTACTTTAAATTGATCAAATGGAAATATGTCTTAAATCGACTATGTACAAAGACAAAAACATTTATTTGTATCATCTACATCAATCATTTAAGTGCAGGATAAAATCATTGGGAAGTCATAGAAATTTAATTCCGAAAAAAAGAAATACAGGAAAAAAACTAAATTAGGCCAATCTTTGTTGAAATAAAAGAAGTAAAATAAAAGAAAACATAAATACAATAAAATAGATAAAGACAGAGCAGACAGTTAATTAACTTTACATGATCTTACACAGACAGCCATTTTAAAAAAGGTCACCCTGGCAGCCTTACAGATAATGTTGCCCCAATCCTATAGTGCCTTTATTAGCCTAGGCCTCCATAGTGCGTCTTGTTCTGCGGCGAGGAAGATCTGGACTTGATTTGCAAGACTGATGTGTTCTGATTAGCTATTTCCGTAATTTTGGGTGTTCCAGTTTAAGTGGTGGTTAGGTATTGGTGTTCTGGTCCAAGTTACTGTTTACACAGGGATGTTTTTTTCTCCTCTACTCAGAGCAATAAACTGGCACTGTTGCAGTTGGAGAGGCACATTAAAAGTGTATGGTTTGTCGTACGAGGGAGGTAGATAAAGTGACGTTAAGGATATGGCTGCTTTAATATTTTTGTTTTGGCTCTGAATGGCTGGGTAACGCAAATTATGGACTAGGAATGATTATTTTAAAGAGTGCCACCCTCCCCCCTCTCTCTCTCTCTCTCGTCGATTGTGAATTGATGTAAATAATCCAAGAATGGAAAATGCAGTATAAAGTTTTTTCATTTAAGGTTTCTCTTTTTACCTTGGTGCAAACAAAAAATGGGCAGAGGTTTAGTACAGAATGTAGCTAAATGTTTTGTTTAATGATGAAGTAAAGTTACACACCATTGTATGAGTTTTTTTACCACTAAAATAGAAAAAAAACCAAGGCATTTATAGGGAAAAAAGAAATGTTAAAAACAAGCTGAAGACATTCTGAAACAAGACATACAGATAAAATTAATCTCAAAACATAAAAACATAAAAAACATGAAATATAAGAATGAAAATAAGAATAAAAAAGAACCTATTAAAATATAGAAAGTGAATATTCGACAAGCTTGTGCAGGAAGAAACCATGTCCCATTAGCCCAAACGAAAATTGCCCTGAACTGTTACTGTGTATAACACACTTTTGGATGATAAATTCGAATTGTTTCAACAGGAACCATGTTTCTGTTACTTGCTCCGGATTTCTTGTCGATCCAGACGCCAGATTGCCTGGCAGACACGAGGGGGTCTATTTCACCCTGTAAACACTCAGAGGCTCTCGCCGCTGATACGTAAACTTCTAAGAAATCCGAAGCCATTTTTACGGACCACCGATTTATCAGACGGCGTTGGAAGTTTCGGCTGCCACGTTTTTAGAAATGGAAAGATCGCATTAAATGTCACTGCTCATACAGATGATATGTTTCTGTAGATACGAAGAAAAAACAAAGAAAAAGAAATACAGGCATGGCAGAAAAAAAAAAAGAAAAATGAATGACTAATTATTGTCGAAGCTGGTATCTGGCAGCTTTACAAATAATTGTAATTTTTCATGAACCACATTTTGCCCACTAATCTTGTCAAACTTGGAAACGATTGTGACACAATTCATGGAATTACTCATTTTTTTTTTAATTTAAAAAAGCTAACTTGAAAATGAAAAAAAAGTCCTCAGTTAGTGGAATAGAAATAAGAAATGATACGGTAAGATTTGAAAAAGTGATATTACTATATTTAGAAACAGAATAATATTTCAATTGTAAATCTAATTGTTGGCTCGCAAAAGCGTTTATCAATATGAATTCAGTTAATAATTTTACTGTTTAAAAATAGACCTGGAATTATTTGCAACCCTTTCTACGCCCCCACCCGCTTATGAAGTCCACTTCTCTCCCCCCCCCCCCAAAAAAAAAAAAAAAAAACATTTATTTATTTCAAAATCATTTATTTGCCTCATTGAATGTTTGCCACAATTATTGAACGTGCTTTTGGAGAGCAATGGCACGTAATCACTGAACATTGATATGAGTGTGCCAAAGTGCTGTTAAAACTGTGCAGTTCCCTTTGAAATGCTAACTGGAACGCAACTTCTCGGACGGAATTTTTATAGAACTCGCTCCATTTGTTACAAGGCACCGTAGAAAAAGAAAATGCTATATATTGCCGACGTTTTGAGGAAATTCTTGGCGCTATGAAGAAATCGCTCTTGCGCTTGAAGCATATCACTACACGTAACGCTCGCGTTGCTTCCTATGATATTAACTTGGCAGCTCTGGAATTAAAAAAGGAAATTTCATGGACAATGGTTGAATAATCTCTCGCAGACCTCGCCGACACCGCTGCGGCTTGCTTGGCGCTAAGGTTAAGGAATCGAAATAGAAGCAACTGTTGTGTGGAGGAAGCTACCATACCACGATCTGCCAGCTTTGCAGCTTGGGATTATTTCCGTTTTTTGCAAGTGCCGTTAAACCGGTGCATCTCGTACAGACCACGGTATTCAAGCCTGCGTAGAAGAAATGAATAAAACTTTATAGTAACAAACATGATTCACCGGATTCATCGCAATTGCATAGTCTCTTAAATGAAATTAAATCCGTGTAATTCTTGCAATGGTAGAAAAAAGACCTCCACGGTTACTGAGGCTTTTTCTATACTGCTTTCAATTATTTTGGAAAGTAGTAAATAACTATGAAATTAGACAACTACCCGTATGAAGAGTATAATAATTGTGAATGAAATATGTGTATGTGTTCCATACGGGTGACATTTAGCATTATTCTTGGCATTTATTGCAAGTTCAACTTTATCTTGTTATTATCCGATACGGGCTGATTGTAGTAGTCGTCGCGTCAGTATGAGGGCTGGCCTTTTTGTTAATGAAAAATCAGCAAAGCAATTTTGACATCACAGTGAATAGATTAAACCAAAGGGTTTGTTTTAAAAGTCAACCTTTTTCTACATTGTCGAAGAACGAACACGAAATAATTAAGGCGTGTTTTGTAAAAAGAACATTTTGAAGCAAGAAAAATACTTATCGTTTAAGACAATTGTTGTCTGGTCTACCCATATAGCTTTGAGAAATGAACGATACCGGCAGGGTCATACATTTCTTTTTACATTCAGAGTTGATTTCTTGTTCTACAGTGACGCGTTATGATTCACGACAACTAGAACGACTTGTCCTTCTGGGGGGATGTGGGGTTACGACATACTACTGTGGGTCCTAGTTCATGATTTACAACTATCAGCCTCCGCGCAGTGGAGAGCGTCGCCCCTGACAGCTTTCATTCATGTCAAACTTATGACAGACACGTTCGGTTGACGTGGAGTTGTCATGTTAAGGACAGCCATTAGATTTTACTGACTAAATACTTCGTCACTATTAATCTTATCGAAAGCATGCAAATAGAGAAAATGAGAAAGAATGCAAGTGCATTCAAACTTCGTCGTTGATATAAATATCTATAATTACAGTACATATTGAACTTTGTTTAGGAATTTAAGAGAGAGTAAATGCAATAAAACCCTTAATAGAAAATTAAGTAATAACATGTATCTAAACAATCGGCTTGTGACAGGGGTTCCTTAATTATGGTTAAAATTAAGGATTGACTAGGCCGTCAGGTAATGATATAACCTGTTAAATACTTTCTGACTCGGTAACAGATGACTTCTGCTTGGCGAGACTATCATCAGGAGTTTTTTTTTAGAACACGCAGTATATTTTCACAAGTCCCAACAAACACTTCAGTGGCACTTTTGTTCTCCTACCGCTTTTCTGAATATATTTCTTAACTTGACAAATTGTGTGTCTAATTGATGAAGTGCTGCAAAACCACCAGTGTTTTTGGTTACGAATTCCTGCATCACAAATCAGTTGCTATGGTAGGTAACGGTGACTCGTTACCAAGGGCAAAAGAAAAAGAATTGGAAGTTTTGTTGAGTTTTTCTTGTAAAGAGAAGCCTTTTTATAGTCGATAGTCAGTTATGCGACAAACTAGAAGGTAGCCAGTAAATGTTTTTTTATACGTTATAAGTTTGTAAAACGAATATACTTTTAAAAGCAATATTTTCCCAGTGAAGAACGACATACTTGAAATAAATGCGGACATTACCAAAGTTACCTAACTAGATCCATCACTTCTGCACATTTCCTACACACAGGTGTTTGCTGAAGATTAAATAAATAGAATATCATGGAAAATTAAAGTCAGTTATTGTATGCTATACTCCATGTGGAACCTATTTAAGTTTAGATAATGGTTGTATAAATAGTAATTATTTGTACCACCATGTTTGAGTATTAAAGGGTAATAAAAATTGTAGTTATTATATACATTCCTGTTTGAAACTGGTTTGTCTTAAATCCAGTTTTGATACCGACTGTACGGGATAATATGTAGAAGTAGAATTGTTAGGATTATTTCGTGAACGAGGTCTCTAAATTGACATGCACTCCGTTGAAGTTTGGGGTCGTTCTTGTTTTTTTTTTTTTTTTTTTTTTTTTTTTTTTCAAATTAGTATGGAGATGTAATTTAGTTTGCCAAATCTCTCTCTCTCTCTCTCTCTCTCTCTCTCTCTCTCTTTCATGAATTGCTTTGTTTTTCTATGCTGCGTTAATCCCGACACCAGACTATGTTAAATCGTAATTAAGTCGGTTTGCAGTTAATTTAATCAATCATCGATTTTTTTCTGATTCAAAAGTAAACTTTACTTAAACAACGTGAATCACTTGATCATGAAATAGATTGAGCGTGAGCAATTGTATCAATATATATTTTTCGACTGGTCGAACTTCTGTATCCGTTGTTTCTGTATTTTGCACGTGGAACTTCCATGCTTTTTTTTTTTTTTACACGACTAATTCAATTTTAGCCTGCCATAATCATTTCCGAAACAATCTAAAATGTTGACGACTTGCCACGATATGGCTTTGACAGTGATAAGTTCAGCCGACCAATACCAAAGGACATCCAGACCATAATTTTCCACGAAAATTATTAAAGTCAAAGCATCCGACAACGTCGCAGGTGTTTAAACCGGAACAACTTGTCATTGAATTTGAATGATTAAAGAAAAAAGAAAAAGAAAACGGTTATAAGATCGCAACCGACCACGATTTAGACAACAAATTCAATTTGGAATCTCTTCAGTGGAATAGTAACCGTTTTCCCATTATCCCGATATTGGAATCAGCTACCTATTCAAACATACTAGTAGGGTGAAAATACTTTTTCATTGAGGAAAAAAGGAAAATTATTAGGTGCCATATAAAACCCACATAAAAAATGACAAATTAAGACAGCGCATGTATACAGACATCAATGAGACGACCAGATATATAATTAAGAAATAGAGGACAAGGAAACGCTATCTCTTTAATGTTCCCGTATTTCCTGTTGTTGTTTGAAGCTGTTACGCGCCAATGAAAGGTAAATACGCCGTGTTAAAGTCCTCAATGCCCCCGGCCTTTCTCCATCTGCGGAGGGATATCGTAACCAGGTCGCCGTGATAAGACCAAGGCAAAACATTGACGGCCAATGTTAAATTGATAACTGCGTCCATTTTTCTGTGTTTGTTATGAAGTGCATAAATATTTTTAATAGTTATAGCAAATTTATTTGTTAAGATTTCAATGATCATATGATTTTTTAAGCTTGGTTTTGGAATTTGAATGAAACAGAAAAGATTGACAAAATGAGTAGGAGAAAATGATGAGTTTCCAACTTTGTATAATATTTTATTGTTCATTAATTTTTAGAATTGTTTGTACACTTAAACACGTCATTTAAACAAGTGCTGCGCAAAACCAATACCTTTCGTTTATTAACTATCGATCAGTTGAAATAAAACTTGCCACAAAATCGAGCTTTGCACTTGAGAGTTGTGAAATGATTGCGATCGATAGAAAAATTCAACAAAACGCAGTGATAAGGTAACTGGCGTTTATATCAGACTCAAGTAACGCCAATAAATCACACGGTAAAGTTAATATCAATGTAAAGCGCACTCTATCTTTTTCAGAGAAGTTTTAAAGCTTTGGCATCTGTGATTGTTTGTCATCTTAACTCTCTCTTTAATAGCTCTTATTACATTTGTTTGAAGCATACTGTGAATATTGACCGATTTATAAGCACCCTACAAAACATTTTTAAAACTGTTTATTGCGTTCAATTAGGATATTTAAGTTACTATCATCATTTAAGTTACATCATGAATTAAAAACGTCTTCTTAACTAAAAAAATAGTTTATGCTACCTGTATAGTCGCTTTTAATTTTTTTTTTTTTTTCGAAAGTGATTTTGACGAATTTGCATATTGTTGATTGACATCTGCTGTTTTGTTTTCAGGTCCAAATTCAGCTCAAAGGCGCCGGGGAAGACAGACATACAGTAGATTTCAAACTTTGGAACTTGAAAAAGAATTCCAATTCAACCATTATCTTACTCGGAAGCGGCGGATAGAAGTTGCGCATGCGCTCTGTCTGACTGAAAGACAAATCAAAATATGGTTTCAAAACCGGCGGATGAAGTTAAAGAAAGAACGGCAGCAAATCAAAGAAATAAACGATACCCTGAAGAAGCCCATTATAAGCAGTAGCAGCAGTAACAATAACAACAATAGCAGTAGTAACAATAATAACAGTAAATGTAATTCTGGTACTACAGATCTGAATAAAGCCTCCATTAATGGCAACAGTTCGGACTCAATAAAAGAGTGACATCTATAGGAGATGATGATAATCTTCACTACGGGCTCAGTAAGGACATCGGTACATGTAAAACAACTCTCCGTTTGAGATTGATTATACGTGAGGACCAGACAGGGTATATGGACTGACTGTTTATTTTAGATGTAAAGAAAGTAACTTCGACAGGTGTCTTCCAAGTGTTTTCAGGTAAAGAGATTAAGATGTCTGATCAAACTGTAAATCGTCAGCTTTACCAAAGAAATAACTTTGATCTCATTAACGGAAGTAGATCTGTTGACGGTGGCGTAACTTTTTTAACAAGACAAAATAAAACGCCCTTCAAAACGGATCTCACGATCATCCCTAAGTGACTGTTCTTAGAAAACCAGTGCCGTGTAAACGCGACAGTGAAACACACCCCAAAACTTAGAAATACCCAACGGAATGCTAAGGAATTCTGAAGCACTTTGTTATACAGAATACAGAAAGGCAATCATCTACGGGTTGGACTAACCGTCATGTCTGTTACATCACTTTGAATGTGTAATGAACTTGCAATGCCCTGCATGTCGTCTAGATTATGCTGTGGTAATTTAAACCATGACAGTGTGTGTCGAAAGGCATTTTTGAAAACCATATTTATTGTTGGAGATTTTTAGTATTTTTTTAAAGACAAACGTCTCAGAAAGTATGACAAAGGATCAGAGGGTATGGTCCAAAATAATTAATTGTAGTTTGTTTATTAGTATAAACAATCGTTAAGTCTTGTTGCATATATGTTGTGCTTGTGCCTTGCCAGGTTCTGTTATATCAAACAAAAGACAATATTTCAAAACTTTCTAAACTGAAAAATTGCACGTCTTTTAATTTGAGCATCTATGCAAAAGTGTTGGGCCGCGTTTTCAAATATGAAGATCGACTTTAATATTGAAGAGATGATCAAAAGTGTTCTATTGAATTCGATGATTAAAATTGAGTTTTTTTAGTAAAATGTACATTTCAGAACAGACTTCAATTCATATTTCGGTTTTGTTTCTAACGGACGGGAACTGACAGCTGTAACTCGGAAAAACTTCATCAGTTGCAAAGTTTTTCATGAGTAAATGAACATCGTTATGGTCAAATTGTATCAACTCCGAGTGTGTCGAAAAAACTTGCGTAAAAACGTGTAAAAACTTGAGCATTTAAATGTATTAAATAGTACATCTTGATCTGTTTTTAATTATCAGTGGGATACAATGTAGATGCCTATTTGACACACATAGTTACACTTATTTTGTGACAGGGTTTAATATCGTAAAAATAGGTGTTAAATGTTACGTTGAAATTTAAGCTATATATGTAAATAAAGACCGGTGCAAGGAAAAGTCTTAAAGCATGGGTAGCAATTCTCGGCACACGGGGAGTAATTTATAGAAAATGTATAGATATGTATAGTAATTGTTATTTTGACTAGTACTTGTATGTTTCTATGTTTGTCTGTGCCACTTACTGATGCTTTTGCAACCACTGGACCTTGATAGTTTTATTTTTATCAATCAGTACAAACCAAACATTTGAAATATAAGTGATGCAGATGAAAATGTAGAGTAGAAAATGTGCAGCACGTTTATATTAATGTTTTGAACTGAAAACATTGGTAAATATTTCGCCAAAACCGCGAACATTTCGAAGGTCAACTGGTGACTATTAAGATGATCATTGTATTTTTATGGGTAACATTTTCTTTCTTTAGTTGTGTACCCTGGCAGTTGTTTCCGCATGTTTAGATGACGTATATATCACGTAATAATATAAGTGTTTGTTTTCTTTATATATGTATGTATGTATGCTTTCCTCTATGGGAAACAATTTAGGGTAACGATTTCTACAACCTTTGCACTCAGCAGACCAATAAAACAGGGGATATTTTCTGATGTCAACTGATTGGTTTTAAGTTCATTCTCTACGTTCGACGGAAAATGATTTGATTTCAAACCACCCTGTATAAATCTACAAATATGAAGTAGTTTCAATCGAAACGAGTTGTGCTGCTTGCATACTTTTCGTATCAGAAGTTTTAAGGGCCTAATTGAACAAAGCACCTCATTTAATATGATCTATCCATTTGACAGGAGATTTGTGGCGCCATAAATTAAGCATATTTCAAAGTGTGATATTCCAGCATTGAATAGACACAACGCGTTGAAATTAAATAAAATCAAATTAAAATACTTTTTCTTTACACTAGAGCATTAAAAGAAATATTATTCTAGAGTCAAAATTATTAAGAGCTTCTTATTTATATTTTCCTTTCGTTTGCTCATTTATTTTGGGCTCAAGCGGTTTATTAAGATCAGCGTAATTGACATGAACTTTTCAAATGTTGTTTATGACCGATTCCCGCAATCATTGCACTTTACTGATCATAACCGACCTGAAAAGTGCGTATGAGGTCAATAATATAATCACATTAGTTGGGACACATCTCTAGATCTCAATACATTCCATTTTCTTTTCTTTCTTTTTTTTTTATTGCACGTGTAAGTTTCCCCCGATGTGAAATCTAATAATTATTTCATAATGAAACTTTGAGCATGTGTCCGTATAAAAAGCCGTTTTCTCAATACCCCAGTCTATATTCTGTTTCACGCAGCTTTTTTCTAGGAGATGCCAGATACTTTCAAAATCAAGACAAACATTGATAACGTAGATTTTACAAATTTTTAAAACTTGTTTTGAAATAATTCAACACTTAATGGTTAAATTTCAATCTCATCGTCCAGACTTTGGGAAAACCTGGACTTCTATATTCTAAATTCCGTACTAGTTAAAGACAGATTTTTGTTGGAAAGTATTTATTTATATATTTCTTTTTATTGTTTCATTTATTTTTTTGAAAGACGGAGGAAAGATCACTGTGTCTATTGTTTCTATACGCATATGTTGACATCATATTGTATATGGACGTGACATATTTTAGTTGCATTATGCTAACCAGTTACCACGTTATTTAATATTTGATACAGAATACACGACTGTTTCACATTTTAGTATAATATAACTCAACAAGTAGCTTTACATGTATATTTACAAATAAGCATGGTGTACCATGAAAACCAGGCATACTACACAATTCAAAATACAAATTTTTTTGTATGTCAATTATACCTAACATACCAAATTATCATTTTTTAAGTCAACAACTGAGGATTAGGCTGTGTTATAAAATGTTAAAAATACAAAAATGCAATCTCCATGTTCATAAGTGTTTACTATTTTGTTGAGCGGCTACTTTCTTCACTGCAGTGCCTTTACTATCGGGGATGGGAGTGTCGGCCTTCAAACTTCCCCCCAAATTACTGATATGATTAAAAACTATCGCTGTTTAAATATATGTAATACTTAATATTGAGCAATGGTACCAATGGGTACAAACCTTTCTATCGTATAATTTCGTAGGCGTATTTCCAGTGACAAGAAAATAATCACACCTGTTTTTACCATTGAGTTTCACTGAACCGAACGCGTTTATCTCAAAAGGGGAATTAATCACAAAACTGGGGCTCCCCGGCCAACCCATACCACCAGCCTTGGCTGTTGACAGACTTGCGAATAACTGCCCCTTTGAAAGTTGCCGCCTAGTAATTTTATTAGTTTACCTTGTACATAGACGGATATTTATGACTTATTTCCCTGTGTGTATAGGTGTGTTTAAGATAAAACGTTCAATGAAAACTTCTGCGGTAGCTAGCCACGCTCAATTGAAAATGACTTGGATGACGTCATCGCTCTTTTGCTTCAAGAGGCTCCTTTGTTTGACACGAGAGGGCGCGAACAGATGGAGACGTTCCTATGGTAAAATGAAAGAGTTCGTATTACATTTCAATTATGAAAATAGACGGCGGCCTTCATTTATTTTTTATCTCTAAATTAAGTTCGCTTTGTTTGTCTATTTATCATGCATCAGTTTGATTTATGAGCAAAAATTATTTATGTGTTTTTTTCTTCCCGACCCTCGCCGTTAAACTGAACGAAGTAAACCATCTCTTCAGTGAAATAATGGATACACAAATCGCAAATCGATATATGCAGGTCAAGTTGATAAACACAAGCGGATGAAAAACTAAAAACCAAATAATCTCAAGCGTGTCAAGTGCATTATAAGTTTATGTTTGATAGACCTGTTAGTGTAAAAGACAAGACAACATTAGTGTTAATGGACGGAAATTTTGAATTCTTAACTCATTAGGGGAGGCAGGTTACTGTTAACAATAATAATAATAATAATAATAATAATAATAATAATAATAATAATAATAATAATAATACAAAAGGCGCATACGTTGATTCTTTGGTTAGTATCAAAATAAATGATTGCGCAGCAGGGGTTCTTGTGTCAAAGATAAAATGGCCGTGCCCTCCTATACAAATAAACACATCTTAAATGTTGATTTATGATCAAACTGATTCTAGCTCAAATTCGTGAAACAGAAGTCACCTAGTCCATTTTTCGCTTGCTTGTTATAAATCTTAGACAGAAGAATCAACAACGTTTATGAAGGCAAATGTCAATACACATATATGTGAAATGATTTCAAATTTATAATAATTATAGCTGTGGATTATTGGTAGGCTAAATCTTACTTATTTTGCAATTATTCCTAGGATATGTTATGTTGATGACAGATTTTATGGTAGGAATCAAAATATATTCGTTTACAAACGGAAATACAAACATTTCATATTCAATTAAACGGATTCACAGATATGATTTTAAACAATGAAACTCCAAACTCATTACCTACAGAATACATGGCAGAGATCAATTATTGAAGGACTCAACTGGGACATATGGCAACGGAAACACACCATTATTATGGTAAATGAATAAATAATCAAAATACACGCAAATACATGAAACATATGATTTGATAAAAAAATAAGTTTAACTGAATGACAATAAAACCTTGAAGAAAGTAGGCTACTGTAACTTTATTCGTAATATATCCATCACCATCACTTGGCTAAGCCATCAATGTGACGGTTGCGATCCGTCTTCACAACTAACACAACTGAGATCTGATCCGGTATACAATAGGTATACACACGAACGCAACATCTACCAATTACTACAGTAATTAATAATGAATATAATTTGATTTGCTTTGAAAGGAAAAAAGAGCTGAATCAGTTGTAATAGAATAAAGATTATGATCAAAAGATCACTTAACAGTTAACGTTTAGAAACTGATTTACACGTAGTTGTTGAAATAAATGAGAGATTGAATGCACCTAGTGATAGAGAGATGCCAGATTGAACAAAAAACAGGGGGGGGTTTTGGGGGGGGTCAGGGGGGCCCGCCCCCCCCCCCCCCCCCCCCTTTCGATTTCTGCAAAAAATCACACCAATGGGATTCCCTCTTGAAATTCGAATGTTGCTTAGCTAAATCACAGTTGTAAACGGGCGTACCAAATGACACCGTTTGCCCTCTAAAATACCAATATCCTTCAGTGGGCCCCGAACCCTACGCCCGAACCCCTAATCCTGGAACCGCTCCTGAAAATACAATAATTATCTCGGAAAACACCTTTTAATGTTGTGTGTTGTGTGAATATGAAAATAACAGTCTTAAAATGTCGAATCAGTATGGAGCATTTCCAGCCAACAATTCCCTTTCACTTATAAACAATTTGTTAATTAATGCTTTTATTATTAATATTATTTTTGTGCAATAACTGTTTCAGTAACGTGAACAACAAGCGGGTGTGCTTAAACCCCCTTTACACGAATAATCCTTTCATTTTGAATCACATAAACAATTATCCTTGACTATGTAAGTATTAAGCCATGATTGTGGTTTTACATGTAGAGTGTGTTCACAATCTATCGTAGAGTGAACGCATCCTTGGATTTTACATTTAATGATATTTGTAAACTGCAATGAGACGTGAGATTTGCACACATTTTCAAAATAAATTCTTCTTCTTTTTCTTCTTCGTCTTCTTCTTCTTATTATTATTAGGTGAAGCCAAATACACTTGCAAGTGCATATAATGCACAATGGCTGGAAATACGCAATGCATGTCCACCGTTAGTTGCATTAGGTGAGACAAGCACGCATCGCAGGGCGACCGCTAGGCAGTCCACTGTCTCAATGGAACGAGCTATCTATCGCAATTGATAGTGTTCGTATTACCAGAAAAAGATCCCAAAAATGTACGACAAGCAACAAGTCAATTCAGATGCTCATGGGGCATGTACTGCAAACATAAAGAATTTAAAACCAGTATGATACTGGAGCTTAAAAAAGAATGAAAATAAGGTGCGTAGAATGAGTTTCATTTGACTTTTCAATTGTTTTTTCATTCTTTGACTCTTATGGGGGTATGTATAGAGGTAGGTTTGCTACAGGTACCTTCATTAACGTTTCTTTAGATATTTGTCTCAGACTTGTAAATACAAACACAATGATAGGGGCCTACAAAACATACGTAAATAAGTTACGTCATCCTTGGGATACGTAATATGTAGGTCAAAGTGACGTATGACCGGACGAGGGTGGAGTCAAGGTTTGCCTTCAGGTGGGTAGGTCTCCGACTAGTCCCCTCTGTCCTGCCTGGAGGCTTTCTCATCTCAGCAGATGCCGCCTGGCTCTGTCTCGGCCAGTAGGGAATGCTCTACTTTTACCCTACGTTTTTCTTTCAACAGAGGCAAAGCAAAAAGTGGAGGGAAAATATCACCAAACTGGGTGGCGCTGCTCTTCATATTCGGGGGACAAGGGCGAGAGGAGAGAGGTTTGACAAAAAAGAACCATCCATTCGCACGTTAAAAGGAATAAATGATGCGAAAACGTTCCAAGGTTTCAAAAAAAAAAAAAAAAAAAAAAAACACCATAAATATCACCTACTTTGCACTATAATAAACACCAAGCTGTTGTCAAACATGCCCAGGCCACTCCCACCCAAGCCTTCACTTTATACCAAGACATAGACAAATTAAAATTTAATGTATTTCACTGTAAAAAAAAATTAATAATTTTCTCGCAAACCATGGTATCCCCTATAATAAGGAAGAAGAGTCGGTTGTCTGTTTCATTTCCCGCATCATCTCACCACAGGGTGAGACTAGCGTGAGAACATCCTCTCACTACTGATAACTCGGTGCCCGTGAGCAATGTGGTCAGCTCGTCCAGCACGATGGCTTGAGGCTCATTCCCGAGTATCGGTGTACGTAGATTTATCCAACTTCTCGGGGATTATCGCTGAATGCAATCAGTTAAACAGATTTACACGCCTCTTGTTTCCATCGTATCGTATAATCACCAGCTTTTCTGTATTCTACTCAGCGCCAGGATCAAAGTAACCCATTCCTTATTTCGACGTAACCTATTCTTGTGTTTTCCATTGATTTAAACATTTAGGTGTCTTTCCACAGAAATTGTGAGCTTATTTTATACATGTTCAGAATAATCTAGCCTTGCTGTCTGCCTAGAATAGACCTGTTTTTCAACAGCACTGCACGATACAATACAACAAGTATCAGCATTGCCTGTGTAGACTTGATCTTCTCGTTTCTCATCAAGTGGTATATTTTACTGGACCGGTACACTTTTAGATAATGACAGTCGGGTAGTCTGGCTATTGTGTTAGAGGGCGAAGTAAATTAAATCCCCACACGAACAATTAATTAGTTTAACGTAACACCAGAAAGATTTGTGGAGAGTTTTCTCTAATTTAGTCGTGATATACTGACATTTTTTCTCTCATGGTTTAGCAATATGCAATACTATATGTGTATCAAAACCCCAATTCTACAGATTATCTTGTTTGTTTTCCTAGTATAACTGTTAATTGAAAACTAGATTATCCCTCATGCTCAGAGTAAACTAGCGTACAAAAAGTGTGAACAAACCAAGATCGACATTTGGCGAATCCGTTTAGTCTAACCAGACCTTCATTACGGTCAAATTTAATTAAAACGATGGATTAAAAAGTGTATTTTTTCATATTCCAATATTAAATGGTCAAGTTATTAGATCAGGCCATTAGACCCATTGTGTATCAAATTTATAGAATTACAATACGTTTTTGCAATGCTAAAAAGGGGTTTTTATTGTCCGTTTATATGAGGAAAACAAAATTACCTTGCACTTGAATAAATATCAGCCTTGATTTTTTTCTTTAGTTCAATCAATATTTCATGCCCAACTTTATTAATAAAATATATATTTTCATACACAATGGTATAGAGGGGCTTTGCAGTAATAAATCGTTAGGGAAAGAGTCCATTGTATTTGTGTTTCCATGAAATCGGTGTTTTATCCCATTTTAATTAAGAAATAATCAGAATTAGAAAGCATCGCCGTGAACCCTGGGTAATATCAGGCAGCACCAAAGATCCCATGAGAAACCAACCCATAAATCGTCCTCTCTCCTACGATACCTGTTATTATTATAAGCGAATGCACGCTTTGTGACGACGCTCTGTTATTAGGTAAAAACTCACCCTGAAAATCACGAAATTAATCACCTAATGATAATGGATTAATGGAATTAATTTTTTTCTGAAAACTAAAAATATATTTAATTCGTTCCCTAAGGAGAAAATTAGAAGCATAATTAGTTTGATTATTTATTGTTGCACGGTGGAAGGATTGAAACACAGAATAGATGAATTAAAATGATGGAGCGATTTGTCCAAAAGTGGTAGGTTGAGGTGAAATTGATGGTGGGAGGTTTTTTTTCAACTTACACCATCTCTCCTGACAATTACCTACTTTCTGCTAGATTCACAAGGATACTTTTTCACAGGACGGATAGACATATATATATATATATATATATGAAAATTCCAATGCCAAACTTTATTCACTTTATATAAATAGTGACAGGTATTTCTCATCCTGTGTACTTTTCTGTGTACTGCTAATTCTGTGTATTTTTCCGTCCCTTACAGCGAGATGTCTTTTTTTTTTACACAGAACATTTGCTTCGAAATGATGTCACTCAACAAGACTGTGGGATGAACATTTCCTTCAAATACTCTTCCTACAAGTAATTTTCGAACTTTATTATTGACTTTTTCAGGGTAAACCAAATTATGTAATAATAATAATAATAATAATAATAATAATAATGATAATAATAATAGTTTCGCTTTGATATTGGTATTAGATATTTTGATATAGAAATTATTTTCATGTCATGAATGATATTCTACATTCGCAAATGTAACTATGTTTCACAACATTTCAACCTACTCTCGATCATATCACACTCTGTATACTTAATGCGAATTATGCACAGACACCCCCTGCTTTTTCAGGGTGCAAGATCCCAAACGCAATACAAACTGCATTGAAAGTTCTCCAGCAGAAATGCAGTGACCTGTCAGTGGCAAGAAAACTCTGTGATTTATTCCTCCACTCTCACTTCATTCAATTTGCACGCTGTTAATTTACGGCCCAGCAAATTGAAATATTCAGATGGTACTTTTAACATAACGCAATTAGAGCAACGCCGACATCTGCCTTTACCAGCCCTGGAGGCGTTCGCCCGTTTTCTATGATTATGCTCTCCTAACAGAAAAAAAAAGGTTTAACGCCTTTTGCTGATTCTCCGTGGACTTTTGTTCATTATGTCTTCGGTCATAACCTGATATTTACCAGAGCCATTATATTGTTATAATCTTTTACAGGAAAAAAAGAATATGAATAACATAAAATGTTGAAAAAAACAAAATGCGGATATATGACTTTAACACCTCTACCTTTTTCATTCTTTCAATAAAAGACTTGGTGTTTGAACACGCGATACATTCCAGAAAAAACAATTGAATGAACATGTAGATACAACTGTTTTCAAATTATTATGCCCAATCCGAACTCCATATCGATAAATTACAATGACAATGTACCACCCCCACTATTTAGGAGCTACACCACCTTTTGTACGCCCTCTCCACCCCCAACCCCCCCCCCCCCAAAAAAAAAAAAAAAGACATTAAGCATTTTCCACCCATGTTCCCTACATATTACATCATAACTGACTTGGTCTAATATGTCATATTTGCCGATAGAAGTTAGAAAATCATTTTATTCCTTCTGACCCCCCCCCTTCGTAAAACCCCGAATCCAGCAGCAAGTATGCCAGATACGACACAAAGTTTTATATAAAAATATCATTTTGCTTAAATAATAAAATACAATATAACATATGCTCTATAATTCTCCTCATTTCCATACTTAGTTTCTTGAAGCTTTAAACAATGTTGTTGTTATTTTGTTTTTCGAAATAGACACTGCAAATGTTTCCCAAATCATTTGAAAACTCAAACAGCTATATCCATTTTCATATTTCCCAATATAAACTTTGTTATTATAAAAGGAACAGATGATACATTTGGGTTATACAACCTACATGATGAAGTGAGAGAGAAATGATAACGTACTCTCTTTGCGTATGTAATTAGCTAACTTGGTGTTAATTTTATGGTGCAAACATTGGGTAACACAGGGCTAGACACATTTAAAAGATTACGTATGATAGATAGGTCTCTCGAGAGAAAACCAAGCACTCCGAAACATGGTAGTTTTGCACTGCAAATGTACCCTTGTTTCATTGGTGAGGTATTTGTACGAGCCCCGAATATGCAGTGATATAGCCATCGGTTCACTTATACAAAGAGTAACGGAAGATTCGTTAGCTGCAGTGTAAAGGCATTCTCATAAAACGCTTCAAAACACGTTTGTCCTCGGTATGAATCTTCCCTTACCCTGAGTGTCAGAGCAACGTAAAAGCTAGCTTGTTAAATATACCTTGTGATGGGGTCGCTTTTACCGGTATTGTTGATATGGGTTATATATGAAATCAAGATCGAGCTGGCAATACCGGAATCTAGAACCTAGGGTAATCTTCCCTGTGAGTTACGCTG
Source organism: Lingula anatina (assembly GCF_001039355.2). The sequence continues at coordinate 511,255 of NW_019775735.1, read as the reverse complement.
GATGGCGTCTAGGAATTTCTCCTGTAACGTTTGAATGACTCGATGTATTACTGTAAAAATGAAACTAACGGCAGAATATAATGTAGACTTTTATCACTGCATTGGCGAGACGATAGTTGAATGTTCCACCTGTTTTGTGGTAGAATCCACCCAAGCTTCCCACTAAAGTTCCGGCGCGAATCGACCCCGCCAAAGTGCCCTGGGCTGTCTAGTCATCGGTTGTCCACTCTTTCCCAAATGGACATCTTCTGTCGATTAAAATCAGAAGAGCGTGCATTCATAATCACTTTTAGTATAACTAATCAAAAACTGTCTCTGATCCTTAATTATTTGTCTGTTTTCCCTTTCATAGAAAACCTATTATGAATAACGCGGCTAGCGGCTCTGCGAAGTTGGTCATGGAAAATTGCAACAAGAAAAGATCTTTGGCCAATATCAAACGATCTAAACAATAAAGAGTACATGTAATAAGCGACTCAATATCCAGCATATTTTCTCCAGCTTCAATCTGAGAATCAAAATTCCTTTCTTCGTGTTCACAGAGGGGGAGGTCGAGCGTAAATTGTGTAAGATAATTATCAGAGATCCGCCATGTACGGTAAATCCCACGTCTCACGGCTGCACTTTGGGATCCAAAACTACCTTTACTTGTATCCTTACCATTATCCATATAAACGCACTCAAACAATTAGCTAATGACGGACAGTCTAATTATCAATTTTGCAAGTAAGTTGATAAGAGCTGTATGGAAAGATGCAAATCAAGATACAATGCAAATCCACCCAGGTTATTATCAAAAAGTGGATAACCCAATGTTGTCGTCCGATGTTTATCATACGGTGTAGTGATAAAGGGATACACAGGTGTTTTCCATATTTTTGAGATATGCATGGTCTCTCGTTCCACAATAACAAAGACGCGGAGAGCTTTTTTCTATTTAAGGCTTTACTACGTGTACACTCCTGTATTGAAGCCAATAATTTTAATTATTATATTAAAATAAAAAAAACAATCCTTTTTTGTCAAAAGTCACAAAATATAAGTCATCGTCACGAAAATGCCAAATAAATGTTTGATTTCATTCATATATAACAAACAATGCCCAAGAAAACACAAAAACTGAATTGGTCATAAACGTCCATCGATGTACATTTAACATGTCCGTTTCTATATCTATTACCATACAAACGCCAGACGCGTGTGGCCGATACCCGATATTCATTCGGAGCTCATTAACTCGTCTAGGGTTTCTAATTATTGAGGCTGAATTGCTTTATAATAGACTTGTAAACGATGTTAAGTTATTGCCGCTGTCCAGGAAGCGTGATAGAGACCACGTGGCCTGTTTGTTAGATTTCAGTAAACATAATATGTATTATTTGAGGTTCAGTGTGCTTTTGGTAACGGATATATACCTGTAATACGGTGCACGAATTTTGTCAACTTTTTTTTTTTTTTTTTTTTTTTTTTTTTTTTTTTTTTTTTTGTGTGTGTGTGTGTGTGTGTGTGTGTGTGTGCTGATAAAAATGCTTTCGATTTTTAAACCTCGTTCGATTAGACTGTTTGTATGCAATGTTGAGATTTTGGGAGATTCATATTTAAAGGAGTTCACACTCATATTTCCTTGAACGATATCTATTGCTGCTCAGTATTTTTTTTTAGCTTCTCATAATTACCCACAGGATATTTTTACACACCTCCAACTCACACAGGTCTTTGATTTCTGTAAAAGCTAAAAATCGAACCCCAAAATTATTTACGTTTTGTACGTATTAAAGTGAACCACTTAGTTTTGTAGGACTGAAAACACGCAATGCACCATAAACGGTATTTTAGAAAAGATCACTGTCACACGGGTGGCGTGGTTCTGTATACACCGACCACTCAAACCTTAGGCTTCGTTCACATGGAATGTCTATTTTCTAAAAATCTATTTTCTATTCGCGCTATCTTATGATCACGGTCTGTGCCCTGAATATTCCGCCGCGTAATTACTGGCAGCGCGAGCCAGTTACTTATAGTAACTTACAGTAACTGGCTCGCGCTGCCAGTAATTACGCCGCGGGATATTCAGGGCACAGACCGTGATCATAAGTTATACCGCGAATAGAAAATAGAATTTAGAAAATAGACATTGCATGTGAATGAAGCCTTAAACTATTTTTAATATATTGTATACTGTTTTTAAGAGATGAGGCAGTGATTTCAAATACAAGATTTATTGTATTCACAGGCACAGGCACAGGAAGTGTAAAAAAAATGTACTATCTATGTAAAATGTGCCACAAGTTACAAGCAGAAGTTTATAAAACGGTAAATAAACAACTTTTATTCAGAAATAATCGGTCCTTTAACTGTTTGCGGTGCCATCAATGGTAGACAAAAATGAATAAGTTTTAAAAATTCTATTTACATTCCCTATTTCTCAGTAATCTTCTCGAAGTGTATATGCACGACTGAAAGAACCGCCTGCTAGTACAGAGAGCTAGACTGTCCAGTGCGTTTCATCATATTAAAATCGACGGAAAAATCCCCGAGGCCCAGTCAACCGCACTATCTGAACACCCGAAGGGAAGGTGGTCTCATTAGTGACAATGCCCAAACAATAGCAAGTGATGTAATAAGCGTATCGGTAGATCACGGCGGAGGGGATGATACGAAATTACAGGGTGTCCCCCACGCGAAGATCAAAGGCCCATGTACGCCGCCTTAAAGCCGTGACTGGTAAAGCTGTTATCTCAACACGGACACGGCGAAGGCATGTGCTACCGTGTTATGTATGCTGATACTTCTTTCCCGTCTTCGTGTCTTTCGTTTTACAATACGGCGTTACGAGGTGTCGCCGGACTTGATGGCTGTTTACACGTTCCTTGTTAAATTGTGTGAAGTTTTAGTCGCACTGCTGTACTTTTATCTTCTTTGATTTCTCCAAGTGAAATTCACCTTATAAATTCATGCCCTTGTTAGTGTCGGTTGTAATTGTTTGTGAAAAGTTATGGCGGCTGTGGTTATTGGACAAGGGATTGTTTTTCAATGTTGTACATATGAGAAATTGTTGTCGTTGTCTCTACCTTGTAATTGGTAAAAGTAATATTTGTTGTCACATCCCTCTTCGCTTCTCGAAAATCATCAAACCGTTATGTCAACAACATCTAAGTAAACCCCACACGGCGCATTTCTAGTTTTCTTTATTCATTGCTCATCGCCAAGAAAAAAAAAACAACAACAAATGATTAAACATGACAACAACCTCGCCTTTTCCTGTTTTCGTATTACACTGTATTACTTCATGTTATAATAACGACGCTAAATTTGCACAGACGTAGACGTGCTATATGCATATATTATGTTGACAGTGATAACTATTAAAAAAATAGAAAGAAAGCGAGTGAAATAAGAGCTATATCGATGCACTGTTTTTTTTTAACTCACAGATTGTTATTGAGTGGACTAGTACGTACATGTACACCACAGTTTTGTCAGCTCGAACTAGGCATGCCATCTATCATCTAGCGATCTGATTGGTAGAGGGGTTCAGGAGCCGCAGGGCGCATGCGCGAGCTATAAAACTGTTGACTCCTGACCCACGATATGTTGACTGTTTTCACTTGGAGAGAATTTATGGTGGAATTATGAACTCGTATTTTACCAGCTCGTACATAGACGCTTATCAAGCGGTGGTACCGCCTGTGGACCACTATGCGCATATTACATCTCCTGGCATGCTAAATGAACCTGACCCGACTCTGAGGCATCATTCGTCGACACTGGGATCACATCACCACTCTGCCCTACAGAACTATCATGATTTCGGCAGCGGTGCCGCCAGGGATCATACCACGGCTGCGGCGTCTTCGCTCTATCCCAGTTACGAGCACTCGGTGATCGCGGCCGTGACCAGCTCGGCCCATCAGCCGGTTCAGTATCACGGGGAAGTACACGGTTATTCGAACGGGGACGGAGTCGGTGAAACGACGACCGTCACGGACATTTCGAACTGCACGCCGATTCAGTTCAATCCTCCTCCGAACCATCATCTCGATTATAAACCTTATGGAGCGTATGGAACTTACACCTCGTCGACGCTGTCCTCCTCCCCTCCCCATCTGTCCACCACCCTCTCTTCTCTCTCGCCCAAATTATTCCAGAGGAATTCCTGCAGTAAAGCGGACTCCTCCATAGCTCTCTCAGCTGCCGGCGTGAAGGCAGCCTCCAAGGAATCTCACAGGGGCACGACGCCGCGTTTGAACGGAGGGGGAGGAGGAGGGGGTGGGACTGGCGGCAATAGCAATGGTGGAGGTGGTTCACGACTCAACCACGATGTCTCAGAGCGTCTTAGTGACCATAGTGTGAGTCCGGCTGGAAGCCCCCTGCCTGCCGCCCCGGCCTCGTTGCCCAGGAAGGAAAAACAACAGCAAGAGAAACAGCAGAAGCAGCAAGACGTGAAGGAGCAGGACACGTTTGAAGGGGACACGGATGAAGAGATGGATGGGGATGCGAAAGGGGACCAACAGGCACCGCTCTTTAACTGGATGAAAAGTAAGTTTTCTCTGTGTGTGTACTTGTAAACCATGTACAAAATATATCATCATCAAGTTGATGGCACGTTTCCCTTCCTGTCATTATGAATATTTCAGATACAGAAACGTTCACTACGTACACTGCCTGTTTTTCTACTAGCCCTCTGTTCCTCATTATATCTGAAATAAAGCTCCCTGATATATAAAAACTATTTTAAGAATTCCTACATAATAAGATTGATTTAAAACAGATAACTCACCCGCAAAGATAAGATATACACCTACACACATCGTGTATTTAGATATATTTAATCGTGTTCTCCCCTCTGTTGTACAAATAATACCATAAGATGATTTATGGACTGATTCAAAATACAAAAGAATACACAATGCGAAAATTTTTGTCAAGACAATTAAATATTTTACAATGTGTAAGAGGGAATGTCATGCCTCCTCCATTCATGTTTAGTTTCCCCTAATCAAAAAACAATTTAGTCATTTGGATGAATAATTTTTAAAAAAGGAAAACTCTTATGGCCAAGAAGGGATGCAATGTCAAGGCGAATATTCGTGTAGGAGTAATAGTAACTAAAGTAGGTTAGACAGAGAAATGTATACTTATAACAAGAATAATATTGTACCAGTTTCAGTTTCAGTTTGTTTTATTAAAGACTCACCCATAAAGGTAAAAAATAAAAACAATAAAAGTTAAAACAGTTATTACAACAAGACAGTTCTATAAAGAACTACGAGACACTAAAAAATAATTTCAGTTTAAATACATAAAATCTCTTCTAAATCCTAAGAAAAGGACATGTACATGTACAACATCATGCTTGAAGTCAGGATTGTATATCAAAGCATCAGTGGGGTTGCATAGCACGAGTATAGAGCTCTGTAGAGACGATCATCCACAGCTGGAACTGAGTCACTTATTACGTGGCAAACAGAGGTGAGAAACCCATGCATCAAAACCTTCAGTGCACTCCGTTTTTCAGCGTTAGTGTTAAGAGCAATTTCAAGTGTTTACTTGTTAAAATGGACCCGGCAAAATCTGCTACCAGGCAGTAGGAAATGATGGGTAGCTAGCTGTGGACGGAGTAAATTGCCTTAAAACACCCTACAATGTCTACGCGCTCGTTCTCTGTACTTAAACACTCCATACACAAATGATTACACGTACGTGTCCATTCATATGATGCATACTAACTTGAAGGACCATAATCAATGCAACTTCTTTGTCATTAGGGACGGAAGCATATATCTTAACAAAATCTTAATTTTGCATTATGTATTCTAATGAGGGAAGCCCGGGACTCTTTGATATGCATCAACTGTTTAGCTCTTAACACAGTGATAATGTTAAGAAAAATGCAGCTTCAAGTGTTGGATAAAATGAGAGAAACATTTTCCTTACTACATATCATTTAAATGGGGCGTTATGGAACAACGTACATAAGAAATCAGAAAATATAACCAATTCAGAGTCCTCCAGACTTATTATTAACATCAGTATAGTTCAACTACAGCCACAGTTGTCTATCGTTGGAGTTGGGAAAGAAAGACATTTTCTCGCAGGGAAAATTACCAAAATAATTTTCAAGATGAAAGAAATTATTTTCAAGATGCCGGATCCCACCCTTATGGCAACTTCACGTGAGAGCTCACTAATCAGAGGGCTGGCCACTTAGTAACTTGTTAAAATCATTTTTAAAGATATGGCGGAACATATAAAAAGAAAACAGTTTGGTGCAAACTAGGCGAAAAACAGCTTCCAAACATTTACTTCCTTTCTTCGGGAAACAGCACTTTATTTGGCTGGGCTAAAAACATCGGGTCGCTTTCCTCAAATACGAGTATTTCCTTCGGGGAAAATGAGAAATAATATCTAATTTCCTGTTCGTTTCTGTGTGTTGGACCGTTTGGATACTGTTGTGAGCCAACTAGGTCTGCCAAATACTTCTTTGCTACATGTGCGGCGGCATCCTTCAATTCACAGCGTTTTGTACTTGTATCTGTCATGGTAAAGGTCGCAGCTAAGTGAAGAGCCGTGAAACACGCGGCTTGTATGACCAGTTATGTATCGTTGGCAAATATCCTCAATGCATTTCAGGGCTTTTTTCTTCGATCAATCGCCCATCGTCATGTGTAGTCTTTATTCTGTTTTAGTTCTTGTGTTTAACTGTTAGTACTAATCTGTGAATCATGGTTATTCAGCGAAAATATTTGTTATGAAATCAAGCGAGATCTTTAGGAAAAAAATGAAGAGAAAACGGAGAGCAATAACAGTATCAAAATGGCGGGAAAGTATGGGATCAAAAAGGACATGGATCATTTGTTGTTAATTTTGAGTTTATACTGTTTAAAAATATCTAATATTTACCCGTTATAAAAGTACATATACCTTAAAACATTATAGACAATGTATTTTTAGTAACTTGGGACTGTACAATGGCAGAGAAGTGAATTTCATGAACAAAGCTATGGTTTATGACTAGCAATGGACAGTGAAAGGAATTTAGATTAAACACAAATCAATTAAACTATAAGCAATATTAACTTATATCACATATATACTACACTTACATCGAAAAAGTTATAATATGACATTTTAGAGAATCAAGCAAATTAATCTGGAGTTTGAGCAAAATCAATTTAATAATAAAATACAGTATAAATGGAAACATACCAACGTCAATAGATCATTTTATTCGTCGTATTTTATAAAGTATACAGATACCTGCCTTGAACTACGAAATACTACCGTGCCAAATTATAGTGTATAATATCACTATCGGTCAAGTGACATATATTTAAAGGATGACTTCCACGTAGGACTCTGTTATTAAATATTGCTACTGAGCGTTCCGGAAACGCCTTTTCCAGTCCAGTAACTTCACTGTGTCCGGTCAAGCTTGACCATGACTCCATTGAGAGATTCGATGACCGCGGAGGGAAGAATCTAGTGAAAAAATAAAAACATTAGCGAATTGAAAAATAGTCACTTAAATGAATAGATGAAAAAAAGATAAAATAAAGCTAGAAAACGAATGAATGAAGTTTTAAGGTTGACTATATTGGTGCTTTTCCGTAAAATTTCCTGACATCTATGAAGACAAATTATGTCAGAATTGTGTAAGTGCAAAATGTACGCGCACATTGAAATAATGGTGTGTCTCTTCCTTTTAAATTCCTATTAATTTAATGCATTTTGACAATAAATACAAGTAAAAAACAACCAGCCAAAGTAGGCCAGTTATAAGTCATGCCTAAAGTAAAAATAGTAAAACTAAAGCTGCACTAGGTATAAAAGAGACTTCATTCGAGGGGCGGAATGCAAGGGGCAAATTTTGCTGCACTCAAAGATGTTCTCATTGATATGAATTCAGGGACAGTATCAACCCTTCCCATGCATCCTTTTCGTGGTTTTCTTTTCACATTGAATATGAAATTTACATTTTTTTTTTTGCTGTGGCGAAGAAGGAAGTATCTTTCCACTTGTGAAGATTGGGGGCGCAAAAAACACCACTCGGGAGGGAATGTTTTCGTCTTTCATTATTAATTATTGTCGTCCACTTCTATCAAAATCCAAGTGAGACAATGAGTGCATTAATGAATTGCATATCAGTATTTTCACAATTGCATGTTCAAGAGGTTGAGTATATTTCTTTGCCAGTTTAAATAATAACATAGCTGTATTTTTTTAGACTAAAATTATTAAAATAGAAAACTACAATCCCTTTCAACACACGACCACTCGGTTTCAAATCAGTCAAAAAAAATCATTGATTAAAAATCCTCATTTTTGTAATACTTCAGCATATTTGATATGACTGAATACGTGCCACTGAAACACTATTTTTTGTTTCGCAACTTTGGTGATGAGTGTGAGGTAACCGGGAAAAGAAATGTAAGTTAAACTTTCAAGTTAGAATCACGCCCAGTTTTTATTGCGGTCAAGCTGGTTGTTGTCATTTGCTAGTTTACAAATGAAGAGTCGTCATTTTTCATTATGTTTAACATTCCTTTAACAATCCTGCCTGTCACTGTTATATTAACATGTCACGTATTTACTTCTGTGGTTACAAAAATGACTCTCAATATACGAAGAAAGAGAATGTTAGAATTAATTAGGATGACTAAAAACAAAGAAAATGAATAAAAGGGAGAGTTTAAAGAGAAGAACCAAAGCACATGCCCTTCAGAATGTTTTTTATTAAGGTTGACAGTCTCATGCATTATGAATAATAGATGTACAAAGTGAATCATGTAGAAAAATAATTTTAACATTGCTTAAGATAAAATATAAACTGTATATTTTAATATATTGGTCTAAGGCACATGTTTGTAGCGTGGAGTATTTAAAGTTTTTGTCTCAAAGTGTCAAACAGAAAATCTACATGCTAAATGTCATAGGGTTTTAAATATTAGATTCGGTTATTGAAATATTTAAATATCTAAATGCCTTGGATATGTTGGCATAAACGTATGTGAAAGGGCACAGAGAAATTGTTTTTTTTAAGCAACAACACTAGCCATAATTTTCCTAATTGACAAATTTACGACTTCTCTCTCTTATCTGACCAAGTTAACGTATGCGTGGTAAAATGGGTCACACGAAATATATGAGTCTACTTAATGCAATTGCTAAATTGGTTATTTATAATCCCCCATTTGTCGGTGGTTGAATACGGAGGATTTATTGCTCTTTTAGTGGTTGTAAAATCATACATATTCATACCACGTCGAACGTGTATCAAGAGAAATATGTAACTACATTTACATGCTCTACAAACCAGTGCAAACGAGGGGACAGGAAACACACACTCACGCACACACACACACACACAGAGAGAGAGAGAGAGAGAGAGAGAGAGGAAGCAAGAGAGAGAGGTGGTGGTGGATGGGGGTTGGGTGTACAAATTTGAGAAAAAAAAAAGAAGGCTTGATCTCTCTATCGGAGGAGAGGATGATAATACATGGAGCTGAAGAGAAAAATGCTGCGTATTAACAAAAAGAAATGTGGTTAAATGTGTCACTCATATCAGAAGAAATGAAACAAATAAAAAATTAAATAAAAAATAATAGATGAATAAAGAAATTGAATTAATGCTGTAGAAAACGTATGAAAAATCACCACCTGCCTAGAAAAGGAGTTAAGGGGGGGGGGGGCATGAAGGAAATTGTGTGACATATGACAAAAAAGACGAGCAGCTTCCCACTAACGTACACGCTTCCCTCCGGGCAGGTACGCAGACCGGTGCAAAGGGGACGTACTAGCGCCAAACACACGGTTTCTGTAACCGCAAATTACAGTGGATATGAAAGCATTAGTCACGGCTGGATGAGAGAGACAGAGGTGGCATTTTTCACACCTTGAAAACACGGGGCAGGAGCCCTGACCTAAGATTTCGAGGGCGAGGCGCTTCAAGATCAGAGGTGTGAGTTCGCACCTGAGATGTTGAGCTGGACTGAGTTTGATTTCCCACATCATTTTTTTGTCTTTAAGGAAAGATGTCTGAGCATCGTTTCATGTTCAATGCAAGAAAAACGAGCTAAATAGAGTGAAATAGCGATTTCCACAATATAGACTTCAGTCTAAATCTTAGTCACCTAAGGCGAGTATCATTTTACGTTTTAGGAGACATAAATAAAAATAAAAAAGTCAAACAGAACAATATTCTGTCTTAAATCAATGTCAGAAAGCGTAAGGTAAAGATGAATGAAATAAAGAAACTGTTTACAGGTTCAAGAATATTAATCAAATACACGAAACCGGTAAAATCATATCGTCACACAATAGGGTCATTTTGTACTTGGCTAATCCATAATCAGTAACTTAAAATCATGTTATTTTTTCTTTCTTTCTTTTTTAAATTGATTTCCATTGTATTAGAATATGAGAGCATATGCAGCAATAGCGGACACACGTTTTTAATCAAGGAAAAGCTTAATCAAATTAAATTTGATTGATTGGTGTAATTTTTTTGTATTTACAAGCATTACGTAACGATGAGAAGACGATATTCTTGTTAATTAGTCTGTTCTTTTCAGGATAATTTAGGTGGGGTATAGTTCTGTTAGTAGAGATACTGTGTTTGTATATATCAGTGCACATAAACGAACCCATACACAATATATGCCACAAAAGAGACCGTACATATATAAAATAAACACGACCGTATGCATCAGCAGGACTGTCAACTTAAATTATTTTTAAATTCCGATCCCCTTTGTACAATTGATAACACATTTAAAAATAACTCAAGACATTTTGGCCATTGCAGTGTGTGTGTGTGTGGGGGGGGGGGGGGGGGTCAGACAATAAGGAAGAGTCTGGTTTCTTTGTTATCCAGGTAGTGAGATATGTATTATCAATTCCCTAATGATATAATATGATATCAAAGGTTATAAACTGCAGTTAGTTGTTTGCGACACGATGTCGACTTTGAGACTGATTTTGACGTTTAGTAAAGAAAAAAAATGCAACAAGATATAAAAGGAAGAAAAGGAAAGGAAAAGCCACAAGGGAAAAAGTTCATTGCATCAATTGTGAAACATTGAAAGGCGGGTTATCGTTTCATCTGTAAGTAAAGTAAAGTAAACCGCGCCAAGCGGTTTTCTTTTGTAACATTACGTTGAGGATCACGCACCGTGTCTCTTAATGTAGGTATTTTGTGTTTAAAATTGAAATGATAATGCTGTATTATTAGGAAGCAGGTTCGAAGGTTCTCCTCAGTGGGAATTTTGTGTGGTGGAACCTTCGAACCTCCGAGTCAGAATTTACGTTCTCTTTTCCTTAAAATGTCACCTTTTCGACGAGCCAGCAAAATCTACAAAAAGATTATCAAATCATTCTGCTGCATTGATTGAATATATGGTCTGCGCCCAAACTCTTTATTACTATTATTATTATTATTATTTTTTTGAAAATGTTGACATAATTTCACAAGCAAACCTGACACAAATTCATTTAAAAGTTAGATTTTGAAATATTTCAGTGATAATTTAATTTAACAACTACCGATATTTAACAAGTGATCTGTTTTCAAGGGGGGGGGGGGGCGGTCGGACATGAAAGTTTCTATTATCAATAAATATCAGCACAAACTCTACGGGTTGTGAGGCCCCGGGCTTGGGGAAAATTTATTGCTATCGCTGCCTTTCCACCGCCTGTCACGCGGCAGATCGAAATACGCGATTAAATCTTCTCGCAGCTGACGTCTTTGTTTCGAAAACTTTCCCCCCTGTAACTGGACTGCCCTACATGTTTATCTTCAATTTTATGCATATTTTAGATGTGTAGTTTTATTCGGCAGTGTTCTTGATCGAATAAATACAGATAAATAGAGATAAAAATCGTGCTTCGTACTTAAATTTAGTTTTAAAAAGGCGACGCTGTTTTTGTATTTTATTGTTGAAATTGACAATAGATAAAAATGAAAAATTAAAAAAGTCTAATTTAAGAATGGAAAGATAACCGTAACCGACATCTATCCTATTTATATTTCCAACTTTGAAAAAAATTAAGTTCTTTTTCCGTCATTTTTTATGTAAACATAGTTATACCATAGAAACAGATTCTAGCCATTTAGTTTTAAACGTAGACATTTAGCATAAATCGCCAGAAAATCATTGTGGTGAACAAATCCAAGATTGCCCCCGAACGAAGTCTTCTCAGTGAATTGATATGATTTTATAATTATCATCTTATCCTGGATCTCAAAAAAAAAAAAAAAAAAAAAATCTTATCCTGGATCTCTGATGCATTTATGCTTATTTTTCTTCTTCTTCTTCTTCTTGATAAAAGCTGTCTTTGATACAATGGCTATGGTCTACCAGTAATAATAGAATACGTGGAAATAAAATATTTATAGAACGTATATTAAACATTCAGCAATACTGTACTGATCAAGGGTCATGCTTCAATATAGCTTATACATATAAACTGTACAATAATTATACCATGATAATTATGCGATAACAAAGTAATAGTAAGACAAAAATGGGTAGTATTAAATCTGAAAAAAAAAAAAAAAAACACGGCAAAGCAAATTGTTGATTATAAATTTCATTTTATGTTATATGAATATTTTACAACAGTAAGCCTAGCGTAAGAATGAAGACAGAGAAAAGATGACGAGTAAAGGTAAATTTTGGCATCCGCTGTATGAAGGCATAATTTATAACTAAGACATGTACAGTGATATGCAGTGCGGTTACCCTATGGTAATAATCAAGGGTCATGCTTCAATATACTTTTACAACGTTTACTACAGTGACTATGTACTTTCTACAAATACATATAAACTATTCCAAAATTATACCATGATAATAATTATGCAATAACAAATTAAGAAAAAGATAATAACGGGTAGTACTAAATCAAGAAAAAAAAAAAGAAAAAAAAAACACGGAGAAGCAACTCGTGGATTATAAATTTCAGTTTATGTTATATGAATATTTTACCACAGTAAGCCAAGCGTACAACGAAGACCAGAGCACGGACGACGAGTTAACGTAAATTTTCGGAATCATCCGTGGTATTAAGACATAATTTATAACCAAAACACGCACGGGCCGCTTATCTTAATGGACTAAACGTAACTCCGACTAATAAATAACTTAGGGAAACGTTATATCCTAACAGAGATGACAGTATGGGCTGTTATAAATCATGAGATAAGGCCATATTAGACTTAGACAGGCGATTCCAAGTATAAAACAGTTATGAAGCAGGGGCGGATTTAGGGCGTCTTCTGGGTCTTCCGGAAGACGGTCAGTTTACATTGACGGGTATCTATTGTTTTCTGTCGGAAGACGGTCAAAAATGGAGGATGGATCAACAAAGATAAATTGGAAGACTGTCAGAAAATAACTATGAATCCGCCCCTGATTGAAGTACCTTCAACTGACCTTAGATATTAGTGAGCAATAAATATATATAACAACAAGAGCAATCTGATAAATAGATAAATCATATTTTATTTATAATTCGTGTTAGGTGTGTATCAATGGACATCCTGCAAATGACATGCTAACACGAGCGAAGGACATAAATTTTACTTAAAGAATGGTTAATACTTTTTTCATGATACAGCGTTTTTCCATAAGGTATAGGAGCTGGTTCTTTTAGGTGGACTGCTGAGAGTTATGTAAACTGGAGAGAAACTGTAAGCTTAATTGATTTTTTTCTTGATTTATATTTCTGGATCATCTATTTATACGGAAATACACGTCTTTGTAAGTTATTTGTTTTGAGTGAACTGTTGCAAAATTTACATCCATACTGAATATGCAATACAATCCAATTAGGGACTGTGCGTAATATAGCAAAGTAAGAAAAAAATGTTATTTGCAGAAAAGGCATTCAAGTTTTTTTCTTATATCCTTCACAAAGTTCAGCATTACAGCGAATTCCTACTCCCTTCTCAACAATTGTTTTTTACCAGAGTTGAGAGGGAAAGCAAGGGACGCAGTCAATTACCCAGCCAAATAAAGATAAAAATTAGTTTATTTAGTATAGTAACGCGTACGATAACAGCATTGTGTTTGGAACTTGATGAAATGATCGTCTGGAAACATTAGAATATTGTTGACAATCCTTGTAAATCTTTTTGTGATATTTTCCTTGTTGAAATACTTAAATGTTATCTCCAGTCTACCCAACACTTTATTTACAATGCATGTATGTGATCCTTGGTATTATGCTATGTGTATACCTGACGACATTCAGCTGCAAAATAAGAAAGACCAAGTTTCCCATAAAGAATAATTCATGAGGAAATTATTGTTAGACAGATACAAAAATGCTGTTTCATACAAAACATAACCCTTTATTTGTCCTTTTCAAAACAAAATGTTTGTCAGACGACTTTTCACTCACATCGATCGCAAGAGAAATTGTCGTCTGCGCTGTCTATGTTTCCCAGGAGACGCGCGCTCTGGTTGCCAGGATGTAGGGTGAAGAAGTCAAAACTGCCATATTTTATAAATTAACATTCGTTTAAAAAAAAACCGCACAGCATTGAATTGGATTTCATCCAAGGGGAGATGAATGAACTGAAAGTTTAACAAGCTTTTATTTTTGAAGGGCATCTTTCTGAATGAGTTGCACTGGAATAAAATTTTTATTATTCTATTGTTTCTCATAAATTTACTTTTTAAAAGATATCGCGTTTTCATAACTCACGTTGTCATCTCATGTAGTTGATTTTTTTTAAATTTTAATCACCGTTGTTGAGAAAAGGCAACAACTCTTACTTTAATAACAAACCATTTGATGCAAATTGCAATCACTTTTATCTGCGTCTACGTGGCCCAATTAACCTAAAAGTATTAAACCGCTGTTATTTACTCCCAACTTGCTCAAGGCTGGTACAGCCTTCGTTGGCCGGTAGTCTAATTGAAAAAGTTTTTATTCTCTCGAGTAACTATCCAATTAACGGGCCCCAGCAGTATAGAAGTTGACTCCAGGCACAAACGAACACAAGAAAAAAAAAGACGAAAAAAATCACCTGCGCATGAATTGAACAAATTGGTGATATCTAATTAACTTCACTTTCTAATGATATTTTGCTTGTCGTTAACGTGTCAGAAAAGCGACAAAAAACTCGTCACAAAATGCGCACATATGGCGGTGACAAGAGGATAAGTCGCTCCAGGCAAAACGTTGACAAAACCTATTATCAAGTTAAATTATTTTATTGTACCGTGGCTGTTCTCCCTTAGGGACAGGTAGAGTCACAAGACCTGTACGGCATGGCTGCTGCTAGGGTGAAAGCGATAAGATCTGATATGTACGGGTAGGCTGGAGCGTCAGAGCGTGCAGAGAACAGCGTATGGGCCCAGAACGAAAACGATACCAGAGTTGCAATGAGAGCCCAGCAGTGGAAAGAATGGATCGTGTTTTTGGAATGGATTTTGTGTCTTTTATTTTGCCCACCCCCCTCCCTTTTTATAAGAATGAAAATAATGAGACGTATTCCTGAGTAATTGAGCTTAATTGGTTAGAAGTGGAAATGAATGTGGATACCATGTACTTAATTTGAGTAAAAATTAGATTTTGTGATAGAAAATGCTGGCACAAAACCAGAATGAAATAATGATGATAATCAATATCATTTACAAGGAAAATTTTTTGCGAAATTTGGACAAAGAACAAAACTAACCTCAGCATTGATTTCGACACTCCCGCATGCATTTTAATCTTCATCTTCCTTTCTGCGTGATAGATATTTTTTGTGTTTGAGCACTGAATCCAATTTTATTTTTATCCATTTCTATACAAGATTGTTTTGTGTTGAATATAAATCTGTTTTTTATTGGTACATGCGAGTCATACATAAGCCACGCTAAGTGCATGGTTAGTATTATAATCTAATCTAAAGTTATTCCAAATATCGTCACAGGACTAATACTGGGACTTATACAGACTTAAGGCCCAAACGAGTAATCCCTGTTTTTTAGTAACCCCGGTTAAAGTTCTTTGTTTTCCCTGCACTCTGGCAGGAACGCGAGTCAAAGCGTCTGAGGATAGTGCGATGGGCGGTTACCTGTAATAAGCACTGTTAGGACTAATTTCGTAAAAGGCAAATTCGAAACGTGTACTGGGAACCGGGTCGCCATGCAATATTCATTGACAAATGTGCAACATATTGAACCAAAAGACATTAAAATTGCTATTTTTTTCCTCTTTGGGCGATTAGCACCTTGGTTTTGTAAATGTAACGCATGGCAGCATTGGTGAACGTAAAAGAGAGAGAGAGAGAGAGAGAGAGAGAGAGAGAGAGAGTTTCTGCTACGATCTGTTCGCAAGATCTTGATATACCTGTTCGTCCATTAATATACCCAAAAAAGTAGTAACCCGTTTTCAAATAATAGAGTGAACTAGTTAAAAAAAATTACACAAAGATAGGTCTGTTAACTTCCACACAAATACCCAAATCAAAGCTCAAACCACTCCGATGTGTTGAGTTGTGCCCGAAACCGAGACGAATTGGAATTGTTTGAGTTTTGAGGCAAGCGACAACCGTATATATCAATGTCAAAGACAGGGCTCCACATAAAAGGGATCTAAACTCATTAAGTAGGCAGGGGCACTGTGTTGACTGTCAGGTGAAAAGTCAGCGGGAAAATACACACACCACCCTGAAATCACAGACCATGCACTGGTCGTAAAATCCCTGAATGTAAAAATTTAAAGGCGTAATGCAATATAAAGAACTGTGTTAGCCATTGTGTTCAACTAAATCTACCGGGTTTCTGAAGGAGTGAAGTGTTCAATGTACTTTGGGGGCCTTTACTGTCTTCAGTGTTTAGTTTATAGAATATTGAGCACGCCGGCGTCAATGGGTAGGCCTATACAATAGCGGTTCCCTCCATATTTAAACGTTACTTACATGCACTGTACACTAAGTGAATCTTCAGTTGCAAGCTCCCTCGAAAAATATTTCTTCCACAACACGGTTCACAGAAGAACTAAAAGCACTGGGGAGACATTATGATATATAATTTGCATTTAGAAATGCTCTAAGTTATATCTGAAATATACTTTAATACTGTAAATACTGTTATAAATAATAGAAATTTATCAATTTATGGCAGTTTAAGTTTTATTTACAAGCGTATTTATTTTCTGATTTTACCACATAACCGTATTTCATAGGCTTCAAGTATTGAGACCACCTCTAAACGCAAACGAGTACGTAAATTGAAATTCTCTGGGGGGGAGGGGGATTAAAGACCCCACACTTATGAGATTTGAAGGCAATTTCCCATGTTTATAAGCTGCGTTTCTTTCTGTAAACAGTATTGAAAATATATAGAAATAAAGTCCAACTTGAGACATGGCGCAATACAGTATCGAGCAAGCATTTGAATTTCTTCCCTTTGAATTTTTGTTTTATAAAAAAATTAAAATTAATATTACAGAAATATTTTGGAAACGTGTATTCGGACCCCTCTTAACCTTACACAGAGGGTTCCGAATAGAGTTATTAATCTTCGTCGGAGGGAAGGTGAAAGGTTAGGCGGTACATCAAAGGGATCGCTAATTCTTTACTTTTAATCAAAAAGTCTTAGAAAATGCCTCGGTTTCGCGCCTCCAGAGATGAGTCATTTGTATACAGTGAACTTTGCTATTGATACGGTTTGTCCCTGCTCATTACCTCGTCTCCTTTCTCTACGCTGTAACGCGAGACGAATTAACGGTTTTTTTCCTCGCCGAGAGTAAAGGTTGTTAAATTTTATCAATAATGATACTTTGGAGTTCAAAGCCTGCATGCCTACAAAACGTTTTCCCTCAGAAATGCCGAACAAAAAATCCAATTAAAGTAGCAATGGTGAGCTCACGATGGTTTTTTTTCCGTTTCATAATTGCGTATTCATGTGTTGCAGAATACGACAAACGCTTGTTCTCTGTAGTTTGGGAAGAATCACAGAAATTACCAGGCAGGCGTTTGTGATGATTCAATGTTTCAAAGTTTCATATTTAAATAGATGCCCGAAGTTGATAGCTTTGCCTTCTGTTTATTTTACATAACGCTTAAAACTGTTAGATGTGTCATACAATGAAATCGGAACTACAAACTTTTCAATATAAAAAAAATAATAAATAAAGTATTTTTGTTGATATTGTATTAACTATTCTATTTCAAATGAAACACAGTTCATTTCAAATGTAGTTCTAGCAACCAAGATCAAGTCAGTAGCTCGAAAGCTTGATTAACTTTCAAATTAATTATACAGTGTTTGTAGGATTAAACTTTAACGATAATTTTCCATAGGTGATATATAACGTCTAGTCATTCCAGAGCTGCAAGGGCATATATCTCTCTGTGTATATGTGTGTTCCAAGGCATTGACAGCATTTTACTACAAAGACATAACTCTCAGTCCATAGTAAATAAATCAACTCTTTAAGGAATCGTAACGAAGAATAAATCACCCCTCGTTAGGTGATGAAATAGTGTTACTTGTTGTTGAAATTTATTGCCTTTTAAATGGGCTGCCGGGGAGATCTTTTAGATGTGGTCTCGCACGCAGATATTTAAGCTTTAGCATTGACTTCACCGTACGGCCTTCTTACACCACAATGAAGAAATAATTATGTTACATTATATATATATACACAGCAATGCTTTTATAATAAATAGAGCAGATGTATTAGGAAGACACACATGAAAACATACTCTGACAGAAATATTTTTGATTTTTAGGAAAAAGAACGAATAGTAGCAGGAAAAAACAACTTGATGGGCTAATTAAAGGGAGATATAAAGATATATGTTGGATATGATGAAGCATAAATAGATAGACGAAAATGGAACATAGATCAATTTGAATGATTATTTTTGAATAATTACCTGGACATATTGTTTATAATTACGTTAATTTGAATAAATACTGATGTCGGTTTAAAGATTGCTCTTTTCAAAATACACATTACCCAACTCTTAGAGAAGTTAACATGCGGTCGCGTCATTGTCTGCGGAAAACCAACAAGCAATCCAGCACTCTTTTTTTGAGCTCAACTTGTAAGAACCAAAACAAGGCCACAAGAGTCTAAACGCTTGAATCTCTTCAAGTAGACCTAGGAACGCATTCCGCCTTGTCAACACATGTTGAAGTCGCAAGAACGTTTGTACTCTCAAATCATCCGATTGCTAATACGTTCCCCTCCACTGCGTCTGCTTATGAGGCTGCCACTTCCCCTGGACGCGCATGTCAAGTCCGCAAATTAAAACAGTAACCATTTCAATTCGATTCCGTCTGCTCATTAATCTTGCAAATCGGCGAAACATCGTAGAGATCCATGGCTCTTTCTCCCGCGGGCACGAGCAATCTGGAAAATGCATAACAGACGTTTCAATTTTAATCGAATGCTATCGATATATATGCCGGACATGATAGGGCAGAGCTGCTAGCTAGCAGTAAGAGAAGCGAAGTTTTAGAACGCGCTGTGAGATGAAAAAACAGATAAAGAAAACACAGAAATACAAATGCCAAAGACAAGAAGAAAAAGACATAAGGGTATTTAATAATGAAACGGTTTTGAAGCTGTAAAGAAGGACGGGATATTTTGAAAACTACCATTGCCCACTGCCAACGGTGGCTCGGCACTCATTCCCACAAGAGCATATATACGTGGATCTTCAAACTGCCAATAATCAAACGGACATGGAAATCAAGTAGAAATATCAATTTTAGTTCTTAAGTTACAGGAACCACAACGCAACGACAACAACTAAACGACAGTAGCAGCAGGGGGAAAATTATCTCTTTAGGCCGACGCAACTCACAGAACTGTCAGATTCTATTTGCGAGGTTGCTATATGCCCAGGCCTTAGTACGTTTGAGCTGCCGGGCTGTATTTATTGGAGCAGATTTGTACATGGTCCAGATCTTGTAATACAAGTAGTCATGAAATTGGATGCAAAGATGGAATTTCTGTGCAGTGTTCTTTCCCTTGCCACCTGACGGCGTGGATCTTACACAGCTTAATCTGAGCTATTGGTCACGGCTACTTATAAATATGCTTTCAAGATCGGTGTTGGTGCTCAGTCTGGTCTTTGTCGGTCTGTGATGAGCAGTTCTGAAAAAGAACTGAAAGTCGGGCTTATTTTTTAGACCTGAATTTTAGTCGACTTTATTTAAGAATAAATAGGCAGCAGTCCGCGTGAAAAAAGCAACTATTTGTCACAAACAAACAGCATATCTAGGCATATCTAATGATTATTGTATGATAGAAAAAAAAAGCACAATTAAAAAAATCTTATTGAACTTATACCAATTTATATTGGGGCAAAGTAAACTGAAAGAGTGTTTAAAAGGTTAGACCAACTTACGTCACGCACGGTTAATAAATATAAGTAATATAAGGCGTAGCCCTATCCAACGCCTTCTATCAATCTGAATTTCAGAGCTCTGACGAATATTTTCCTCTGCTCAGAAGTAATTTATTTGTATTATTTGATGCTTATTCCCATAAGACTTTATTTCTCAGAGTAAAGTTTCGGAAGGCTACGATTATTTTTAATACGTTAAAGATACATTTATGATTTTATGGCAGATGACATGCAAGAAATTTTGAGCTTTAGACTCCGGTGAGGCCTGTCTTGTCAACTAGCGCTATGTTATCCGCCAGTTGACAAGATTGTTTAATCTAAGCGTCACTATGCTAGCCAAACGTTTTCTCCTTATAACAATTTAATTTTGTTTTATGGAAATATATCTGTACCGTTCTTCCGATATTTTTGTGTCGATGGAATTAATTATTTTTTCATACAATTTACTTTTCTTTCATCCTCATCTTTTCATCTTACGTTCCTTTGTTACCTCTCAAATATAAATGCTATAAAATGATAAAATAAAACAAGATAAAACCGACAAAATCAGATAAACGCTCAGCACACCTAACCCCCACACATTGCACATCTATGCTATGTAACTTTACAGACAAATTGTCTTGCTCCGGTGAAGAAAATAACACGGTATTAGGGGTCATTAGATAGCGTGCATGGCGCTCCAGCAAAACGCTCTAAGGGGACAGACAAACATGAACATAATACGCAGCCCCAATTTCAACTTATAATTTTGGGTTTTATCTTTACGCTTCGTAGACGTGAGACACCGGGTGACATCTGTATGTCCCAGCACGAAAGATGGGTATCTTCAGTGTGGTTTGTGTGAAAAAGTGGATAATATTTTAGTTAAGATGTGCCTCGGACCCATTTAAGGCTTTCATATAGAAGAAGGATAGAAAGATGTGCGTAGTGCGAAAAGTCAACCTTTTCAAATTTACGAAATTTGAAAAAATCAATTAAGGCTAAATGAATAGCGTAAAAAAAGGAAAGACATAAACTCTGAGCACAGACGAATGTTAAAATTGCTGTATCTTGCAAAATGTATGCTCAACTCGGCCGGGTCATTTTCGTAATTTGGCGAAGACGGAATATCCCTGAAAATATTACCCAAAGACCGTCGTGTATTTTTTTTTCAAGTGTGTATGTGTTTATGTTAGAAGTACACGTACATAGTGATTTGCTTGCTTCACAACGGGTGCGATTTCAAAAACCAGTAGCATGAAGCGCCTTTAGAACATATTAATGATGGTTTTGTGTATTCTCTCTGATAATATACTCACACTGAATAGTTCAACTTCTTGACTTTAAAATGACTGCATTGTTTTGTTTCCCTCATTTTTTTCTCTTAAGGACCTCTACTAAAAAACCCTCTTCAATACAAATCATTAATCAACACCTTATTAGAGAAGAATTTGATTGATGATTCATCTTTAAACTGAAGAAATCTACATCAACTTGTCAATATCGCTCGTTAATCATTTTCAAAATATTCATTTCAAAGTCGCTTTGTTAACTCATATTCAAAGCCCCTGTCCAGCGCTACAGGACCTAAAGCTGGGGAACCGACCACTTCTCAGAAACATGCTCAAACCAGTCTCCTTATTCCCGAACGCGGCTCGCCGTATGGTTAAGTAAAAGCCTAGCTATCGCGTTCACGGCGGAATATTAATGGCGAGAAGGCGGACACTAGGGAGGAGCGGCGTAATTTGAGCCGCATCACACCCCGCCTGTGAGTTTAATGATTGCGCTTAATGAGGGAGCGCGATCGGTGAACCACCTGACACTTAAGATTACTGCAGTGTTAGTAGAGGTAACTGATTCCAGGGGCGAGTGGGCAGTTGATTTTTTATGAGCGTTGGACAAATGTTTTCATTTGGTAGGAGGTTCAATGCCTCACGTTGCTAATGCATTTTCTAGGTTAAATCTTTTACGTAGATTATGCTCATGCACTTGACAAGTGTAAACTATTATGAATATATAGTGACTTAAAACTTTAAATAATAATATGATATTAAAGATATAACTAGGGCGGTGACGCAATTTAATACCTTAATTTTGATATTTTAATCGCTTATCCTTAAAGAATAGACGAGCTTTATTTAATCTAGGGCCCATACTGGGATTCCTAGAATTTATAAAAAAACTGATGACTGTCAAATGTGTGCTGTTTCAAAAACTCTTTATAGATTGTTAATATATTTATGACGAATTAAAATGCATTGTACGTCTGGAGTGTATGAAGGCATTTAAATGTGATGCTTGGAAGGGTAAGGGTATTAAAATCATCATCAAGTAATAAAAATAACAATCCATAGTTATGGCAATGTACATAATGTACACAAGATATAGGGAAAGGGGGTTGCAATGGAATCAAAAATAGAATAACGTGAGGGGCCAGAGAACGATGGTGAAAGGTTGTAAGTCAGATTGAACCCACGGACGCTAACTATATTTTGCAGCGACGTAAGGAGGATGGCGTAACTTCTCAATTTATAGAACAGAAAAATATTAAACAAAAAAACTGACAGCGGACAAACTAATAAACCGAATTCTATGTTTTTAAGCCGTTACTGCTGTCAAAAAATTAGAAATACAAAGAAATACAAAGTTATTTTGAAAACATCCCAGAAAAGAATAGGTGTTACACGGTGACACGAATGAAATATTTCGTAAATAAATCATCTCCAACTATCACGTTACTTTATTAGCAAAGGATGATATGTTTTGGACTCCTAAGTGGTATTTCAATACCCGTTAATAGGTGCTTAAAAGAGGAATTTTGCCCTGAAAGCTCAAGCCCCCGTCTGGGTTGATAAATGAAGGTAAAGTAATACTAGATTTATTTTTTCCTGAGCAGTTTTTTTTTCATGTCGGCAAAAAGACTGTCACATGTTAGCCAGGAGACGTGGGATGCGTTTGTAGAAGAATAAAAAAGAGCATGCCAGCACTGAAAGAAAATATGACATTAAGAATATATAAATGACATATATAATATATGTATTTTTTATCATATATATATATATATATATATATATATTAAGAAACAGCTGCTCATAAAGGTATTGAGAGAGAGAGAGAGAGAGAGAGAGAGAGAGAGAGAGGGAGAGAGAGAGAGATGGCGGGAAACGGGAAAAGAGAAAAAAAAAGCGTCAGACCACATATAAACTGTTACAGATACTATCTTCGGCAACATGATCTGCCATACCACCCGCTTTCCGGGGAGGTCAGAATTATTGGAATGATTTCCGCTTGACAATATGAACAAGTGAAATGTAAAACAATACATCACACTTCTATGCCCACGTCCACGCTAACGCGAAGAGAGCTTCCTGCACCAAGGGTTTCAGAATTTTTTTTGCCAGCAGCATGATACTCCTATCTTGGCATGGTATCTAAAGTAGTGTCAAGAATGATATTTTTATTTACCGATCTTGTGGGCGAGAATGTGTTTTACTCAGCATCCTGTTCACTTGAAATATAGACGGGTGTTGTTTGAAAGGGTGTCTTTCTTACATTTCACATTGATAAGAAATGGGATGCAAGGGTGGATTATACAACACGAAGAGATAAAAGAATAGATAACTGATGAATGAGAAAAAATAAGAAGAAGAAAAGAGAAAAAAGACAACTGAAAAAGTGAAAATCTCAAAGTTACGCATTATAATATTATGCAATTTTACTTTTAGAAACAGCAGTCATGAATAGCAGTAAAAACGGAAACAGAAGTAAACAGAAAAATTAATTACATTTTTGCAACCACGAAAAATATAAGAAGAAAAACAAACAAACAAACAAAAAAAAAATACATTCGATAGAAAATTAACCCATGTTATGCTCCATTAATGCATGAAAGAATTTTGTAATTTGCTCTCAACATTTTAACATGTATTTCCTCTATGCTATTATGCATCCTACTCAATGTTTAAAACAATTGGCCTAAGTCAAGGGCACGTCAGTAAAACAATGGCATTTAGTGGTATCCGTACTTGTGGTCCCAGCGCTAAGAGGGGGATGTTTAAGCCGTTTGCACTAAGAGAGGTCGTTCTCAGGCTTCCACCGAGTACTTGAACTAAGGACGTGGGTGATTTGGAAGTGTCTGCGCCCGTTTGGTTTCCAAATACGGAGCCATTTTGCAAGATCATTGAGGTGTGCAGTCTGTTTATACAAATATAACTTCAATGGGATTCGTCACTGTTTTTTTTCTCTAAAGCGCTCGTACAAAAGTACAACGGCGCGTATGTGAGAAATGAAACAGCGAAACCACATATCTTGTAAGGTGTAATGACATTTTTCGAACAAGTAACATAAAATTAAAGTTTAATTCGTCAAAATCGCTGCCCATTCCATCACAATTCACATCTTTTTTAATCTGTTTAATATACAGGGAAATGTGTTTTATTTTACCCTTTAAATTTACCTGTTAACTGTTTCATGCTTTTACTGTTAAACATAAAATAATAAAGATCAAGAAACGCGTCCAGTTTGATATATCTTGAAAATACATTTAACATCCAGATTTCGTTACGTGTCTGTCATAATCCATTATGGTAAAATTGAATTACAACATTTGTAGCTCATTGAAACATACGAACTTTGAACTTGTTGTTTCAATGATCATAATGGAAAACGTACCTCGGGTGTGACTGGGATTTTAGTTAATTTTAGAGAAAAAACTGTAATCCATAAAACCTTTTTTGTTAATGCGAATTGTGCTTGTCAGTGCTTTCAGAGAAATATTTCTTTTTAAGAAAATTGAAAGAACACAGACAACAAAGGTGTAATGATCTTCAACAACACCCTACATAGTTGATACGCAAAAACATAAGCCGCCCGTGCTACCGTTACATTTTTGAGAGCGGACAGTTTCGTCTGTATTTTCCAAGACCTTAATTCAGCAATTCGAATGAACAAAGGAACATCAGGAATATGGAAAAATCATTTTCTTTTGGTATCACTGAACTGAGTTCAGGGAGAAAAATATCATAATATTCAATTAGACAATATTGACTGCACAGAGTAGTATTTGGGAAAGAGGCCGTAAGAAAGTACGAAGCTATGATGCGGATGTTTTATAGGTGGAGTAAAAATGGCGGGAAAAATACAAGATCTGGGAGATTTATTGCATAGTTTATTCCATCTGGGAGGTCAATTTCGAGGTAACTGCATGTGAACACTGGGCATTCTACACACATTAGTAGTGAAATAGGCTGCCAGTTGAAACCCTCTTTAAGAATAATAACGAATAAAAACGAATAAAATAAATCGTGGTTAATAATATACATTTTTATAACAATATTTTAGAAAAATAATGTTTATAAAAACAAATAGACAACTCCTTATGCTGCATTTTTGAAATCGTTCGTTGTTTTCCGATAGGGAAATCAAAATTAAAAAAAATACTCTAGATTCGTGTATATTTTAACATGTATTTTAATAGGGGGGGACAAACAAACAATAAATAAATAAATAAATAACCCCCACCCCCAAGATGAAGCCCCAATAGTAGCAGATGCTCGACTGCCATCCCAAATCTGATAAGCGAGACGCTGGAAGCTCAGTGTGGCGACCCAGGTGTGGGACGAGAACGCTGTCTACCCGTGCGCGTCCAGATGGAAAGATAGAGTGTATACTGTGATCAGTGGATCGTAGGCTCCAACTCCCTGCCTCAGAATTCTGGTCTGCATTTTAACGCGTGGAAAATGAATACATCTCTGTGAGCTATGAGTACAAAGAAGAAACTTGAGAGCACTGCAAGAACGCAGGCCGCCGCCGATGAAAAAGGCAATAACATTCTTAAAGTATTAGGAGACGCGGATTCGGTTGAAATTGAGACAATTTCTTTTCCTCCTCATGACTGTCTGCCCTGGAAATTTCATCCAATTCAGAGAAACTGTTTTACAGATCTTTTTCATAAAGCAAAAACCAAGAAAGCAATTGTTAACTTAGCTGTTTTCACCATACTGAAAAAGGCAAAGGATTAGGAAAATATTAATATTTCAAAATTCTTATTTGCTAATTCCATATACTATGAATAAACATTGTCGTATAGAATTATTATATGCATATTTAAAAATCTATACGTTTTTGATGCATACTCATTAAAAATTTTTTATCAAATTATGCATTTATTTTAGATGCAGACAAACAATATTAAAAAGACAAATGAGAATAAATTATTACGTAATGAAACTAGGAACTTGAACCAATACATAAATACTAGCATGATAAAGAAAGTGTTTCTGGTTGGCAAGCATCTAAATCTAAAAAAACACTTGTATGCCTCTATAATCTTAGTTACTATTCTAAAGAAACATTCAGACGTACATGTAGGTATAATACATTTACATTTGAAAAATAATGAGCGAGAAGATAGCTTTTTTATAGACGCAAAGAGGAAATTTTTAGATGTTTTTAAATCACTGTGATTACAGATACTGTAGTGTTTTTTTTTCTGATAAAATTACTGAATCATAAATCCTTAAACAAAGAAAAAACATCAGCAACCACTGATTATGCATTAATTTTGATTTGGCATGCGAAGCTTACATTTGCAAAATTTCGTTTTGTGCACATCATTTATCACAATTTTCATTATATCAAATATTGATTTCTTTTCACTTCGTATTGTGTATTGAAAGATAATTGTAATTGTGTTATAAATTTTTTTGACAGCTACCTATATTTCATAATTTTAGGTCCTGATCGCAAAAGGGGCAGGCAGACGTACTCAAGACACCAAACATTAGAACTGGAAAAAGAATTCCACTTCAACCGGTATCTAACCAGACGACGTAGAATAGAAATCGCGCATGCGCTGTGTCTCACGGAAAGGCAGATCAAAATTTGGTTCCAAAACCGACGAATGAAATGGAAGAAAGAGAACAAAGGAATCGAGCTTTCCCGCGACAGTCCGCCCCAGGGTGTTTTATGAAATAGTCGTTGTAATTATATTTTTATCTTGTGATGTATCATCATCATCTTTAACTATTTATTGTCTGTCATCTTTCCATTTTGCTTTGCGTCCGTGAGTGAATTTTGATGTTGACGTTTCCAAGGACTGTGACGCAACAGAGGACTGGGGTGGTACTGGTGTATATAACGTGGTACACGTGGCAGGAAATATGACGTAACATTCGCTGTTCGTTAAAAGGAGTATAGCTGAACCAAAGAATGCGGTATGTTTGAATAGGCGTATATTGATCATGGTGCTTGCAAAAAGGCAGATTTTCCAACACTTTTCAATTAAAAAATATACCGCCTGGAGTGGATGTGGCTGCCAAAGCAGAAGATGTTGAATATATTGCCACACATGCTATGCGAAGGACTCTTGAAAAAAATATTGAACGAGATGTTAATTTCGGTCACGTGACCACATGACGTCACCACGCCCTGTCCCTGTCAGACATGTCAGAACCACATTCCCCCTTGTAACTTTTGCCAGTATTGTATTTAATCGGTGTGAATAGAAATGTCGATATGATTTGTAAATGTCGATCTTTTTTGTTGTAAATATTCAATTTTTATGGGTCAAAATACGTATGAGAGTGTTGTAGGGAAACCACGAGAGACATTATGCCGCCGAAATGTGCAATTGAATATGATTCCCAGTGCCACCTATCGGTGCTTTATGAATTCATTTTAGCATTCTAATATTCTGAATCTATCTCGCCAAAAGCCAGAATGCCATTGTTTGGTTACAGCATCTTTATGGTGAATCAAGTAAAAATGCGGTGGACAAATTTGTACTATACTGTGTGCTAACACACGGATTATACCAGTTGTTTTCCTCACTCGGATAACGATTTTGGAATAGCTAGGCTGCTGGCGCTATCAGTGCGTGACGGCTTATGATGACCCTCCATTCATATATCGGTTCATTTGAGTCGCCACCTATCGGGCTTTTTTCGGAAACTCAGGGTGGTTGGGCAGCATTTGGTTCATAGCACGAGCAGGAGTGCGGCGATTTTAAATTTTATTTATTTATTTATTTATTTATTATTATTATTATTTTATTTTTTTTTTTTTATTTTTTTTTATAAT
This sequence comes from Lingula anatina, assembly GCF_001039355.2. The sequence goes on along the minus strand of NW_019775735.1, from coordinate 482,829 downwards.
TCGGAATGCAACCTCTATGGACTCGACGTCTCTGTTAATCAACTGTCTCAAATACTTGCCAAATGACATTGGGTAATTTTCACAACCTGTTTTATGGAATGTAACAACTTAGAACCATACGGAAACTTTACAGTTAAGGCATACTGTTCTTACTGGGTGGATATTTTATTGAAAATTGACCTAGTTTTTTAGTTTTCTTTCTATTACCGAAGGAAGCCTCTTCAATGATTTTCCGCTCACTTAACAAGTGTACGTTTTACATGTTAGGGAGATTATCATTTATTTTTTACGAAATACGGTTTAATATTAATCACAGTTGTAACATTAGACGGCTTTGAGGGTGTTCACCCTATTGCTGATGGATTAGTATAAATAAACAGAAGTTATGAAGATTAAATGACACACTTTTTGTGATTTGTAAGGTGTTTAGAATTTTAATGTAATTTGTTCTATATTTTGAATGGATATGTTTCCCAGTATATTTGAGTGACTTGGAAGTGTAATAGTCCCCCATAGTTGGGTATCTCGTCAGATAAACAGTGGGCAGAGTTTGTACATTGTTCATGTTTTATTTGTGAAATAAATGGGTGTAGAAAATATGAAAATTAAAATTATTTGTCAAGGTGTCTATGTTATTCGTTTGATATTTCTAGCTCATTGGTCATACATAAAATTTTAGCAAGTTGTAAATTAAACGAAATATATCACTTTAGTACTCAAAGTTTTGCAAAAATGAACAAAAACAAAAAAGATCCGTTTCCGTAATTTAAGAATGAATCCCAAAAATGAAAAAATCTCATCTCAAATTTTGCCAACAGGCAAAATTGAAGCAATAACGCCTTGTTCCCTTCTTTCATCCTTTTGTAGGAAAATACTATTCATCATCTCAATAACAGAAAGGTAAATCTGACACAAGAATAATGTCTGACAGTGAATAGTTCTCTGGCCTCAAAAGAGTCAGTGTCTTTTACTGCAATGATATTTTATAATTTCCTTAGGTTTCACAAAACGCAGATGAACAAAAATGAAATAATTTAAAAAATAAGAAAAATTGGAACTATGGGGCCACATCAAAAATACCTCTCTATCTATCACTGTTATAACAAATATTCTCTATAAAAATATCCACCTCGTTTGTTCATTTTCTAAGATTGTATCAGTTGTCTTTTTTTTTTTCACACCCAACGCATTTGTAGTACTATATATAGTAGGCATATTATCGAGCATCATTCCAAAATGGAAGGCGTTGTTGAATTATCGCTTGAGAAAACATTCTGAGTCAGCAAATGTTTTCTTTTTCTTTCTTTTTTCCTTGTTTTCTTTTGATGAAATCACCCATGTATAGGTGTTGCGACAGAGAATTTCAAATTTCATTATTCAACATAAAAGGCTTTTCTATATTCAAAATTATTCTTATAAAAATTTTATTGGGGATCTTACTAATTTGAAATTATGAAAAATTCAAAAGTGGAAAACTTCCTAAGAAATGAAAATATGTCATATCTATATTTAACATCACAGGCACTAAATATAGAAGTTCATTTTTTATAATTTTTTGTCTAGACTCCAGATTATATCAATTAAAACGTTACACAAATATGTTGGCTGATGACATTTTCAGTATAGCCGGATATCCATCATTTCCGATGTTTTTCTTTGTTTGTAAGCCTATTATATGGAATGATTTAAGAAAATGTCGAACTCACTAGATGAAGCCCATTGTTAGCACATCATCGCAAAATCTTCATTCAATTTATTGCAACCTTGTCTTTTATTAAGTTCGCCGCGCCATCTGTTGAAAGTTGAAGTCTCTGTTATGATATTATGTATCTGTATCTTCTCACCTATCGCATTTTACGGCCCAAGTCAACATTAAAATATGAAGATGCACACCCAAAAATAAAATACAGTATTATTAATAATAATAATAATAATAATAATAATAATAATAATAATAATGGATGAGAAGGAACACTAAACCTGCCCTTAATATAGGGGCAACTCCACATTTCAGGCTCAAAATGGTTCTTTGACAGGACATATATTTTATACGTTCATTCCTTTATGTACCCATGATGGCAAATACTTCCAGTGCGTTTGTGGATTGAACATTGCTGTTAGATACAATGAGTCTTTATATGTAATACTGAGAATAAGGTAAAGATAAATCATACAGAGCGTGTGTATTTATCACTGAAATCTGTATGAAATAATAATATAGCGTGTTAAACAGTCCACTAAGTGCTGATAAAATAAACCGGGATATTGTGCTTGTTGAAATATTTGTAATAAATAAGATCAACTTCTTATCTAGGAGGTAATGTGTTTTGTGCCTGTACTATATTTGCGGAAGGTGGACGAGTAATTGATTGCAATTTACTTTCGAAAATTCAATTCACAAATAAATTCTACAGTATTTAATAATAATATTTTGTGAATTTGAGAGTCTGAATATTGTATTGTATCTGGAAGTATTTTGCTACCAACCATGTGATAAAATACTTAAAATACTCGACTTTGTTTTAACAATTGTTGTTCATGTATAAAGTATTGGTACCTTGTTTAGTTTTGTTATTGTTAGAAAACTTAATTTCATGATCTGTAAAATGAAAAATCGCACTAGTAATCCTTTTTAGCCAAATTATGGCCGAAAATAGTGATGCATTTTGTTAGACTAAAAAAAAAATAGATGTTCTGTGCTACGCGTCAATGTTTTATTTGATGAAATAAAATACAGAAAGGAATATCGAAACAAAGAAAACTCATTAAAAGCCCATCTTATGGCGATTTTCGGCTTCATTTGCCACAGAATCACGAAAAACTAATCGAATATAAATCACTGGTTTATATTTAGTCTAAATAATTTCACTTTTTTATTTTTATCTATTTTCCACTTTAATAGTTGAGAAAATTGCCTGTTCAGTAAAGGTAACGCTTTATAACGAGAACTTTCCTAAAACTGTATTTTAAATGGACTCAACTCTAATGCTTTTCTTGTCTATTCATTTTCGGTGTAGAAAGAACACAATCAGATTTGATATATTGATAGATTGGGGGAGGGGTTAGAGAAGAAGGGGAGCGAGGGAGCGAACACTTCCTTTTGCGTAACTAATCACATTTTATTTACACACGCGGAGTGACGACAGTTGGATTCATAACTTGCCCACTCCCCTCCCAACTCTATCTCGAATCCTTCCCCGTTTCCTGAAAAAGTCATCCCTATAAACCATACATGTCACATGAGACAACAGAGATAGGATTATAGTGACAGATGTCCTGTGACGGGACCGGCCATATTTCCTTATATCAACTATCAGGTTGTCACGTAGATTAGGAGACAGGTGTTGTGACACGAAAAAGTGAGACAAATACAATATCACTGTCATCATGAATTACCGCCTCGCACCTTGCAGATGTGGTATGGGATCGAATTCGCACGGACCGTATGCCCCTGCCGGGCCTCTGGGTGTGTAGGAGTTGGGCTTGTGAAGTAGAAGATAGAAACGCTTAAGATTTCAAACTTCGAGAAAAGTGAAATAACTTTATGAAATAAAATGGTATGGCGATTTGGTAGTCCCAGTTGTTTTTTAAAGTATAGGAATTAAGTAACATGACCACATCTGCAACATTTAAACTGCATCATGTATAAAGATACATTACTGGCGGTCAATGGTTATAATGATAAAGCAAGCATTAGATACAGCTGAATCTAGATAAATCTACATGTGTATATCTGTTTGTGAGGCCAATAAAGACGTTATAGAGGCTTCCTTCCAAAGTAGGTGTTCTAACGCGAGAAAACGGCTATCACGAAAGTGGATGGTTCAGGGACAGAAAATAGCCGTGTATCTAAGATATATTCATAATGCAGATATCTATACCATCGACAGATAATGGAAGGATACTACTCGAAGAGGAAAGATGCACTGCGCCCCGACTATGTACACCTCACACGAAAACACAGCTATCGTGCAGGGCCCTACGCGCACATCATGGCGGCCCGGAAGATGGATTGATAATTTCCAAAGGTGTATTGTATATCTAGCCCGGGGCAGTTCGATGATAGTGGCGATTGTTCCCCGATATTTAAGTGATTCTGTTCTGTAAATTAACTTTTGAAATTGATCCGATTCGTTACGGAGACGAGGGATGATATGGCGCGGCGCTGAGTGTGCGTATGTTATGGTGCCGGTGACAAGAACGTTCCTTCAAAAACTGAGGTCGTAGCTCAGACCTTTTGTGTCGTACACTGGAGAGAAACTGTTCAGCTTAATATCTTGTTCTTTTTCGTTAACCCAGCCTCGTGGGTTTTGCAAATTCCTTAGCGGAATAGTGGATAGTGGAAACTTATATAGTTTAATATAATATCTACAGTAGCACTTATTTCTTTGGTTTTGTGTTGTACCTATCATTTTCGTGCGTGTGTTTTTCCTTTACGCTGTGTTGAAACAGACCTCAGGGTTAATAACTTAAAATCATATATTAAAAAACAAACATGCTTCACATCCCACCTAAAAAAAATTACGGGAATTACGCTCAGGTTAAGTAAGGTAACTCGTGAACATCTCGTAAATTGCGAAATTATGGTATATTTTCTTGTAACGTAATAATATTTGACAGGATTTACGTTCTGCGATTATTTCAGGCAGATCAGAAAGGCAAGGAGATGATGTCTTTATTCACCAATGTGCGTAGGAAAAGTTATGACTTAGGTTGAAAGTGGTATGTCAGATATCGAGATCTAGATGCCATTCTTTCCCATGGTGTACAAATGTGGATCAAGAATTATTTGACGTGTGGCTTGACAATCTTATATGTTCCTGCAGTAATATACTGTAAAGCTGCACAACTGAAAGCCATTTATTTTTGGAATCAAAAGACATATCAAAGTTTCATATATATCTCCAAAACACGAGCTGTGGAAGAAATATACTTCCAGAGGCCTATTTACATCAGGTGTGATTTAAATCTAAGTAATAATAAGCATTATAAAGCAAATGTAAATCTTCCTTTACATTTCAAAGCTTTTCTTTGGCCAACAAGGTACTCTTGGTCCTTTTGCAGATTTACCATTCAGTTGACAAGCAGGTGTGATTTGCTTAGGCAATATTCAATTGTGTATTCTTTTGTAGGACCTATTGCAACATGACATCATTATTTGGAAGTAAGGATGCAGCTTTTAACAGAACAAGAGCCGGTTAAATAGGTGTAAGACAAGGCGGGTTCCAGCGCGCCAGCAATCTCATTCATTTAACTCGCATTTAAGTTGTGTCTTATTCAGAGAACTGAGTAGAAAATGTAGCTATTTTTTAACAACATACTTTCTTCCACCTCAGTCATTTGGGTATGTACAGGTTATATTATATCTGTAAAAGAAATTAATCCACTAAGTTAGCGCAGTAATTCCTTAAAGAAAAAAAAAAACTCAAATCGATGTAGGCATATCTCAATCATATTACTTTCAAATTGACTTATTTTGAAGCTAAGGAGGGGTAACACTTGAATATTTGACAAGTATTTCAGTTCTGCTTGGCTAAACTTGTTGAACTTTTGCTCTCTCGCTGTGAAGTACCGATCCATCATGAGGCATCAAAAGTGCTTGCACATGGACCAATGAGAACGGAAGAAGGCAAGACAAGCCCAACAAGGGAGCTGTTGAAATCTGACCAAGGCCTTTGTGGGGCCTAAACGTCCTCTGTTTTTATGGCTTCGCTATTTCCACTGCGGAACTGTGGATGTTTTAGGTATACAGGCATTGGGCTTAGTGCCCTGTGTCTTGGCCCCAGTGGAGGATGAAGAGTACTTAGTGAAAATGTCTGAAAGAAGTCGTAGAAGCGGTTTCTGGGTAATCGCCAAACCCCTACGTAAAATGATGGATGGGACGGCGTTTAAACGGTTCGCTGATCAGAGACCGGGATTCTTATGCTGAAGGCCGCGTATGTTCTTGAGTTTATGACAGCTGAGTTTTCTTTTCCTTTCTTTAATTCTTCCTTCACCCCTCTCTCTCTCTCTCTCTCTCTCTCTCTCTCTCTCTCTCTCTCTCTCTCTCTCCAGAACAGGGAATCGTAATCATTCTCCTAAACTGGTGTCTAAATGTCATGATAAAAAGTGGCATTTAATTTCCTTTAAAACAATCTTTATGGTGAACCGACACACTTTTAGATATGGTGCACATTTTTCAAAGAAAAAATATCCCTAAAAACCAGGAGAGTATCATGAATTGCTCAGATGTGATTAAAAAAGCAATCTTCGAACGATAAGCTATACGTCTTGGGAATAGAGGTTGAAATGAAAACTTGGGCCTTTTAACCGCCTGTCACGCCATTTCTCCAAGCTAGCTGAGCAATTTTTGTTCAATAATAACACCCGCCGCCGAATCAAAGAGGAAAAAAATATTATTTCGAAAATTTGTATCATGCAATGTTTTGGGTTTGGTTTCACTTCATCATTTCAAAATTGAATGCCATCATTAATCATAGTATTTGCAATGGACTTTATATTAAGTTTTACATATATTATGCTCTTCTCTTATACATAGGCTTGTAGAGCGAATTGCTTGTAGACAGATATTCTGGTTCACAAAAACATTACAAACATTAGAAACAGCGTTTGTTATAAAAACTCCGATTTGATAGCATTTCCACTAAATTATCTCAATAGAAAAGAAAGATAAAGAGGAGGGGAAACGAAAATATGTATCTTAAGGTAGGGTAAGACTCTCACACATTCTACAGTCTGAAAATAAACACCACTTTTATTACAAGAATAATACACGCACTTTTAATGACGCAAAGCTTAATAAATTAAAATACAAACATTTCAACGACATACAAATTTACAATTTAAGATGCATTTCTTTAAGAACAGTTAAATTCTCCACACTTATTTATGATGCACACATCATGGGTAAGAAGTTAATAGGTTTCTGATTGGTTACGTACAATTCAATGAGGATATTTACGATTAGAGATTTACAACTCTTCGAAATATAATAAAACAAAATATAGATTTACCCAGCCACATTTAGAATATCTCCACTAGGGCATATAATTTATCTCGATGTCATTGTTAACATAAACTAAGCTGGTTTTTAAACTTTGATGGGAGCTTCGTTTGTATTAAATCGTCTATCATGTATAGTAATAGGACAACAGTAGACGCGTAACAGAAATTTCCCTTGAAATGAAACAATTAGTCTTTTCTAAAACAAATGAAAGTGCGCTGATTATCAAGTGTGGTAATATATATGTGTATAGTATGACGTTGAAATGGAAACGATGATGTCTAACAAAATCATCCTCGGTTTGCGATTTAGCACCGTGGACTTTGTGTAGGGAGATAATAAATACTTTTTTTGCGTCATTGTTGAGATTCGTCTCAATAGTTCTCCTAAATTCAATCTACTTAAAGTCATGAATAATTAGAACACTGATTCTTTGCACCATTGTCATTCTGTAAGACGTTCAATTAGCCTTTCTCATATCATACACAACGTCAAACAGTTAAAATAAACATCCGTTTGTTTTTTAAATCAATAGTCTAATATCCTGAGAGAAGAGATAAATAATTATCAAATGTTGCGAGATACCCAAGTGTCGCATCGATTCATCTGCCTGTAGCAACGTAAGGTGAGAGAACACGTTATAGTATGACTCCAGACTGATACGACCATTGTAATTGGATCTGTGTACTCTATGTATAGTTAATGCAACAGCAGCATTGTGTGTATGTAAAGTGCCAAACAGAAAGGAACACCGGTGGCGTTAATGCATATTTGCATCGATGCATCTGTTATGTTCTTCGGATACAGCAGATGGTTTTCTATAAAAGAATCATTATAAGATCAAGAAAAGTGTTGGGTAGACTGCGAACCAGAAACCAAAGAGAATACATGCCGGACAAACAGAAACACTGTCCAAAGGATACATCAAAGTGTTTTGGTTAATTTTACAAAGGCAAAGGCGCAAAAGTAATAATCGATGCAAGGCAAATTATCTTAAATTATTTGTTGTCAAGCTCATTATTTTGTCAACGACAGATAACTCTTGAAATCCTTCCTAAACTCTTAAAAAGACAATACTAATCCGCACATTTACAGTTTTACACTGTCAGTAGGGCATCGTCAATCCAGGATTATTTTAAGTAACAAAATTAAAATAAACCAGATATCAAACCAACAGATTATACTTAAGAATTGGATAAATAACCACAGCTACGAGAACATAGCGTATTATGCAGGTTTTTGCAAACCATTTAACATTAAGTGTAACAATATTATGCCTTCAATTTTGTAAAACATGGACCTGAATATGGCTTTTTTTGATTCAATGAAATGCCCGGATGCTGTGACGTAAGTTGTGTAAAATACATATAGGCAAATGTCGGCTGTTGCTTTGTTCGTGTATATCCAGACATGCTGTGCACTATTATGACGAGTTCGTCACACACACAAGTTTTCGTTGGAAAGTTGTACAAAACGACGGTACATCTTTGGTGCTTTTTCCCTCCTGTTTTAACAGGTCGGCTTGGCATACTTCCTTAACGGTTTTATCTCAAAACAAGGAATCATGTCCGCTTATTCCACAATGCAAATTCCTTCTCATGTCGTTCTGTATATTACGACGCTGTCATGTTTACGGCCTTTTAACCCAAATGGTTCACAGCTAAAGTAAAAACATTGCTCTTGACTGATTGCAGTCAACTTTGGTGAAGGCAGTTTATAATTAGACATTAATTCTTGGTGCTGTTAACAGGGGGCTGCCCTTCCATGACCGTCCTACGCCATGTAGTAAGATAGCAGGCTTCGTCCCTTGGATCGATTTCAACGCTGCCGATCAATACGCAAGATTCCAGACGATATTACTTTCAGTTTGGCAACAGCGATAAGATACAACTTACAGAATAGCCATTCTTAGCTGCCTCTGGTTGTAGAGATATATGGTATAGGTATATGTGGGCGATTTTGATCTTTGTTCACATATATGTGTGCATTGACCGAACTGTGTCAAGTGCAGTTTTTTGCGGGTTGCCAACTGGTCGAACGGCTACGGTAGCATTGGCTTTATACATAAAGTTCACTGAGCATTTCTTTTTCGAATACGAGTACAACACCAGCATAAGCGGGTCAAAGGTGACTGTCTTTCTCTACTGTTTGCCTTGTTCGTGGCCTGCATGTTCCCAAGAAAACAGTTGTCCAAGATTTATATTATGCAGTTATTTTGGGTAAAACGTTCGATCTCTTTGACAATGTTGATTCCTCTAATGTGTGAAGCATTGTTAAGTTGCCAATCAGTGGTTTCGAATATCTCGAATATCCATTTACGTAGCACGCACCATCACAATAAATGAAATAAAACAACATGAAGCTCTTTGTTTTGTTTTGGTTGAAAATGAGATTTCAATAGAGATATTATCATGGTGATTTATTCCGCACCAAATGCAGCTGTTGGTAAAGTCTGACTTTCCTTCATTCGTTTCTTCTGTTTCATCCTTCTGTTTTGAAACCAGATCTTTACCTGAGTCTCATTGAGTCCGAGAGCCGCTGCGATCTCGATTCGTCTCGCTCGCGTGAGATATTTGTTAAAATGAAATTCTTTTTCAAGTTCTGTAAGTTGTTTATTGCTGAAGTTCGTTCGCCCCATGTTTGGTATGTTTCCACTGTAGTCCTGATAGTTCTTTGTGCTCTGTTTGGTTGCTGTAATGACAAAAAATACAAAATCAAATCATACGTAAACTGACTTCTGAAAATTTATTTTCTGACACATGGCATTCCAACGAATGGGCCTCTAAATAAAACAAAATCAGTTTCAAAACATTGCAAGTATTTTGGTGCTCTATATTGAAATAATTATTTTAGATATTTATCCAACATAATTCAGTAGAACTAAGACATTTATACTGAATCTTTTCGCATCTGCACATCTGAAAATGTACATTTGGTTACTTTACGAAATCAATTTTCTATTAGTGGAATAAGTGAACATCTTTTGTAAAAACAATAGAACTGAAAATGGGCACATTTTACTTTGGAGAGGCTGAACCGTTCAGAAAAAAATTACAGTAGAAAGTATTTGTGTATTTTTGTTCTTTTGCAGTGCTCCGTATGTTTTTTTTTTATACAAGTATATAAAACGTTTTAATAAAGTATATAAAAAGTTTCGCTAATAATGCAAAATGAAGCTGTTCGTAACTGAACTGTTTTTTATCATTAAGCAGGAAATAAACGTCGGATGTGGAATTATGCGAACTGTATATTGTCCAGTAATTTCCATTTAGCGTGCAAATTGTATATCAGCAATGCAGATCCAATTTGATGTTCTGGTTGAAATTAGAAATAAAAAAGACGATCACGAATTTCCAACAAGAGGCAAGTAATTCGTCTTCTTTTTGGAGTAGCAGTGACGCGCAATTGTACACTGATTATAAGCTTAGGAGGTAAAACGTCCCCCGTGATTTGTAAAACTTCCTAAATACGTTCAGTGATTGTGGGAATTGGTAGCATGGGCGATAATTAACGCGGAATTAAATTCTCAATACGAATAAAAACGACGACGTTGACTAACGACGGATTTGCATGTAGCTCTGACATTTTCCCAGCGCATTTTCAATATACCGACACAGAGGCATATAATGAAAGTCAAGCGTTGCCATGGTAACCTGTTCCAGAAGATTGAAAAAGGATTGGGCTCTGTAGATCTATATGTAATAACTAGCGGAATCCGAACAATGGGTTTTCATTGAGTGGCTTTGTTTAAACACATGCTAGCGTTGTGAAGTGCGAGTGGCTTTGTTCGAAACAAACTTGTAACGTACTGCGCTGTTGAAAGCGTATGTTTGATCTTGTCTTGTTTTTTAGTTTTACAATTGTAAATGCCTTGAACTTTGTAAAATTGTTTTCTCTTCGTAATTATAGCATGGAAGAGACGTTTGACAAAGAGGAACAGTTTGAAAGCAGCGTTACATTAGGCAAAATTGTTGTTGGTATCTTTGGATAAAAGTAAATACGTTGAGCAATCCGTGCATTAAGAAAAATTACTTTTATCAGGAATAATGTATTGATGTGTACAAAGATGACGCTTAAGCTTTGCCTGTTTAAATATTTACGTGCATGACTTTGCATTGCCTTACTAATAATTTGCACCGAATTACTTCTTCATTGCACTTATATTGGGTACACACATCGTGTGAGAAACAAATTACATTACTAAACGGTTCCATAATATACTTAAAGGTACATGTTCCTCTAGAGAACCAAAGACCCAAATGTACCAAGTGCATGTCAACTTTTTGTTAAGGTGAAAGTGTTTTATCTGAAAACGAGTAAACTGTTTTTACTCTTTGGATATGTTCTGTATGCCTATCCGCTACGTGTAGAGTTCATATACACCGAATACTAATTAATAGACAATTTTTGACAACACAAATATGTCTTCTTATTATCAGATTTCTAAAATATGTAGCCTATATCCACATAGCATTGACCTACGTTTTTAAATATCGTGCCATGTTATCTAAAAATTGCGTGGTAATTACGGTGCCATGTTTACGGTCAGATCACATAACAATATGGTATTATTTTCAAACCACACATAATGTACATATGCTTTGCTGTAATATTACAAAAAAAAAAAAAAAAACAAAACAAAACCAAAGTTCAAATCATCCCCTCAACCAGCACACGGACAGTCACCCCGCTTACAAACAAAGCCATAAACTTCACCCATTATACAATTGTGTTGCCTCCAACGCCAAATTAAAAAAAAAAAGACAGAAAATGTGAGCTTTCTATATAGAGCGCCATATCATCTTTAACAATGCTGAAACCCAAAAGACAGAAGCAAGGCTAAAATACAGGTTACCGTCGCACCACAACTCGCGCGGTCATACATCTCCGTTTCAGATAATGGGACAACCCAAACCCAATCCAAAACAATAGCGACAATTACGCCGACGACAGCTTTGATCTCACACCTATCATTATCATCGTGAAGCGTGCAAGAAGCGCGTGGACTTAATCATCTACTCCAGATAATGTGGAAATAATAACCTGATACAACGGCGTTCTCATTAATCATTGATGATCGGCGTCCCAGGAGGGGGTTCCGCTGACTTCGGGCAGTGGGGGTACAGTAATTGTAATTGTTTCTTCAAGGTTTGAAAACCGCGAACGGGAACAAGGTAGTCTAGTAAACCTGGAAGATGATTCTCGAGTCAAACCTCAGTGTTGGCGATCCTTAGTGGGTCGCTTAACAATAGCAACAATTCTTCAAAAATATTGTTAATCATGTTTGTAATGCTGGGATGCAAGTTTAAAGAAAGTTGTAATTATCAAAAAAAAAANTCAAAAAAAAAAACAAACTTTTGACGCATATGTGCTTTTCAGTTTATGGTTTATAATTACACGTAGATGGTCATAAAATGATCCATAAAAATATATTTAGAAAAATTACATATGAGGCCTATATGCATCAATATCGTCTTATATGTAAAAAGACTACTTCTTGAGCTGATTAATTTTATATAAATATCCAATATAAAATGAAAACGAATGGTTGCGTTATAGACCTCCTGGTTTCGAAAAATAATTTTTGACTTTAAGAAAACAAAAATTGAAATGATCTTACTTATTGAAAAAAATCAAAAAGGAAAGCCCCTTTCATTTTGGGCCGGAGAATATTTGTCCTTGGGCGTACTTTTGGCATGTTCTTGGAAAGTAGCTACCCAACAGCCACTTCAAATACTGGTTCATGAAATGCTACCAAAGAAACATGAAGTGCAGAGCAAAATAGACAACCCTTGCGGCGAAATTCTGAAAGCGAAATTCCCATTGTTCGGCCAACTGCATGCTACCCTTTTCTTGTCCGAAGGATACCTTAGGGGCACTATCTTCTTCTTAGCCCCTATTAATAAAACACATGACAAGCGATTGTTGGATTGGTAGCCAACTGTGTGTCTGTTTTGGCGTTTTATCTGTCAAGCATATCCTGTGTCTGAGCACTCTTGTTTCATCTGGGAGGATTCTCTTGCATACCTCCCAGCCGGAAACTATCAAGTACGTTTTCTAAAAACTCAAGCATTTCTAAAAACGTAAAGGCATTGAATTTTCGCGCAAAATTTATATACCCTTACCCTTTCGGTCGTGAATGCAAAATAAAAAATATAAAAAAAAAACGATTAAGTAGAATACAAACATCTGCCTTTAAACAAAATACAGGCATTGTTTAGGCGATCCTAGAGAGTAAAAATGAGACAAAGATATACGATATAGAAAGAATGACATTAAAGCATTCAAAACACAGAGAAAACATGTTCATGTAGCCACTTTTCCTTCTTATTTTAACGCCTGGCCATGTTTGGTGTCAATGAATTCGAAAAATACATTTGCATTGATTCGTACATAGTACTGACTATGACTTATTGATTTAATATGGATGTTTTTCTTTTCTTTACATTTTTTTAGATGAGTTACGGACTCTTACAAACTAATTAAGGGTACAATATTATTTTAATGTTTTTTATTCTAGTTTATAAACCTAAGACTGTCCGGGCCTGCAGTATCAAATGTGGAAAATGCAAATTTTATCGTCCATTATCTTAAAGTAAAAATGAAACGAATAACCTGGAAAACTAATGAATCGAATTACGGACGCTGCATAGTGTTTTCGTTGCTCTGTCATTTTTCAACCAGAAGATTAAACCATTTTTGTTAACATAAGTATTGAAAAATTGTGTCAAACATTCACAAGCCAAAAAAAACTAAAATAATAATAATAATAATAATAATAATAATAATAATAATAATAATAATAATAATAATTTTTAAAGACACTGGTAATTTATTTGGCTATATTACCAATTCGCAAGTAATTCGAAAGTAATTACATTAAAATGATAAGAAATCATTGATGCAATTCTTTTGGCATTCACATGCTTTCGATGAGTGTGCAGCTACTCACAAATAAAGTGATCTAAGCAGAATATTGTTTAATGTTACCCCATAGGTCCCGTTAAATCATTTGTGATTTTACGTGGTATTTGATTTTTAAAGTAACATAAATTTAAGAATAACATACATATATGAGCCACGGCTGCCAGAAACATGCCCCATTATATACCCAAAGTAACTGAATTGTTAATACAAAAGAAGAAATCAACAGTGATAAAAATATCTTCAAAACTGTTATATGTTTAAAATTGATTATGTTTTATCGCCAGCGAGGCTTGCAGAAAAGCAACAATAAGAGTAATGAGTTAAATTAGAGAAATCCGACAACAAACAAAGAAAGTGACATAATAATAAAAAAAAACATAAAAATGAAACAAAAAGGCAGATGTCCCGTTTGGAAGTATTGGAACAAAGGGAGGAAACAACACTCACAGAAAAAAGGTAAAAAGAAACAAAATAAGAAAGAAAAGATAACCTAATAAGTAAGTCGACAAGTTGACACGTAACAGACAGACACTAAGTAACAATTGGAGGATGATGCATTGCCAGAAGAAACTGACCACTTGAAAACTGCTTCAGTTTTCCCATATGCCAATCCTCACCGGTGTCAGAATTGTTCCATCGTGCCATTTTTCATTTTGTGCCCTTAGGAAAATAGCTGTGATGTATTGTTATACATGTTTCCGTGCCCTTACCGTAACCTTCGACGCACTACTGATATGTTTTATGCACGTAAGTGAAATCTCTGTTTGTCTTGCATGCATCTGTTAAAAATTGTGTACGTCTGTTTGTGTGTGTGTGTGTGTGTGTGTGTGTGTGTGTGTGTGTGTGTGGTTAGAGATAGAAAACTATGTTATGCAAAAATCGAAAACAGATGAATTCTAATTAAATCATCATTTGAATCATGAAAACTTAATATGTCCGCTCAGCCTCGAGCTTTATCGAAGTGCTACAGGTATACCGTCATACTGACACCTGATGGATAAATCGCCCCTATAAAAAGTGTTGAAACTAATGTGTGTTTTGTGCTCACACACATAAGTAATTCGTATTAATTTGTCATTCATGCAAATGTAATAACTATAACTCGGTGGCTAATATGACAGACGAGGTCCAATTACTAAATGCCTGGTGTTAAGTGATCTTTCAAATGTCGTCACTGAATGGTGCCTTCCCCACGTCAACGAGTTGTTTAGATTTGCTCCTTGCTGATGCTTTGTGGTTCCAAAAGTGTATGTGTGTGTGTGTGTGCGCGTGCGTGTGTTTGCACAATGTCGGCTGCGGGGGGAGGGGGGCACAGCAGGACCCCCCCCCCCCGAAAAAAACAAGAAAAAATAATAATTAAACAAATAAACAAGCAAAGAATTACGGATTCCAATTTCCAATAGATAACCATATAACAGAAAAAACATAGAAAAATTAAAATGTTTGGATTTTTCCGTATTAACCGTTCTTTCTCTTAAAAAAGGCACTTTTTAAGGCTAAAAGGGCGTTGTCCTATCAAACGTATACGAATTTCTTGCTGGTTTCCAGTTATATGTCTTTCTCAGTCATCTTTTAATTTCATTCACAGTTAAAATATAGATCAAAAATCAGATTTAATGGCGAAATCACATGATGAGCTAAAAAGTGTTATTTGAATCAAAGA
Source organism: Lingula anatina (assembly GCF_001039355.2). The sequence continues at coordinate 467,236 of NW_019775735.1, read as the reverse complement.
AGGGATGAATTGCATTATGCCAGATATTATCAACAAAGTAAAATATCGAAAACGCGACGATCAAAATCTTTCCACTGGGTTATTTCAGGCCAATGAGTTGCTCCATATGCCTGAAATTTCTCGTGGTGATTCAAAATACGATCTTTAAGATATAGTGCATAAATGTCTACATTCTGAACTATTGCGATATTACTTAACGCAGTCTACAGTTCCATCTAACTAATGACGGGCAATGTTCAAATTACCCTGAAAAACAATGCGATTTTAGATTATGCACTGAAAGAAAAAATAGAGGTAGTCACATACCTAACTAAAACAGTCAAGATGGAAAAAAGAACGCAATTTCGTTAGAGAATCAAAACGTAGTAACCTTGTACCGATTTTCGAGTCCTCAGTATAGTAACGAACACACAACTACCCAGTGCAAAGCAATCACACAAAGAAATTTGAGCCGCTATCTTTTAAATCATCATACGAACGCCAACCACACAGACCATAAAAACGAAAAGTTGGAAAAAGGAGGCAGAAACTCGAGCGCTATAGCTCTCGAAAAGCTGTATGTCCATCGCTCATTCTGTCACCGTCTAATAGCTCTAGAGATACTTTGGCCGCGTTCACATTGAGCTATAACCCGATGAATCTCCTTCGATCTTGATTCCGCATAATCTCCTTACCGTACTCAAGACGTTGCTCACTTGAAAACGTTCTCAACATCAGCCATTACATGTAGTTCGCTTAGTCAGTGGAAAGCCCAGGTTTACTCGATATAAAGTTAAATCGGTAAGTTGAAAGACAAACAGATGAAGTCGTTTAGATCAAAACTTGACTGGTAAGTTGAAAGACAAGCAGATAAAGTCGTTTAGATCAAAAGCAGCTTTAACTCAAATTAGTGTGAATTCGACCGTTGAGAACTCCTCAGTTAGTTTTGCTCATTTCACGTTTCGGCGCCGAAGTCAAATCTCAATTTTACGCCGCGGCAGGTGTGACGTGGCTCTCGTATTGTATCCTCTCGACTAAAACGGCTCAGAATCCACCATATAATTGTTCCTCTCAACATGTTAGAATGGTGATTGATGTCATCTGTTACACAACCGAGGTATCAATTCTAGAAAATGCCATTGTCGCGAAGATTTTGATGATTGATCTTGCCATTGATACAACTATTGTATTAATTCAAGAAAAAAAGCCGTCGTGATGAATTTTTCACACCTGAGCATTCGAAACACTCAACATGGTGAAATGAACGTACTCGTCAGCCATTTTGAGTACGCATCTGTGCCACTGATGCATGCTCGTTTATAATATGAGATCACTGCAAATAAAGCCATTCGTCTTTCTATTCTTTCACCTACTCTTAGATAATAGCTATTTATATGGAACACGTTGCACTGGGTGACACAATGTAAACATTATGTTTTATCCAATTATCATGAATTTTTAGTTGATTATTGTTATTAGAAAAATATATATTTGTGATCCATATAATTCCATTCAATGGAAATCAGTCATAAATATGAAATATATATTCTTCTCCTTTACACTCAAGTTTAGATTCAAGCATTTCTTAAACTCGTTGACATCTTACTCAGACTATAAACTATGCCAGCAATACGTGCTAATAAATAGCAACGCGGAATTACACTTCGGTTCATGGTGGCAATAAATCAGACCTAAAAGGTGAAAAACCATTCACAATTACTTGCTTCCGTGGGAAATCCTTAACGTGTAAATCTGATTTGTGTTTCAAAATGAAAATTGCGAGGTGTTTTGGTGCGTCTTGGTTACGCGATTCCACTTGAAAGGGTAGATTGAGCATGACAATTATTCAACAAATGAATAGAGATATTAATAGACATTCTGATGGTGCTTTTTTGTGATGGGTCGATTTGTTCGTCTATATTTCTTTCAGCAATTGGCATAATCATTATGGATAACAATATCTAGAATCTTTAGGTCTAATTGTGGAAATTATTCTATTATAATTTTTTCTTTTTATTATTTTAATTATTTGTTGTATATGCTACAGTTTAGTTAACATTTCTTTACGTTAAGATCGAAAGACCTCGTTATGTTCGATACAATGAAAATTGTCATTTAAAGGTCACTCCATAAAAAAGTAAAAAATTGGTCTCATCAATGACGTAAAGATTTTGTGTAATATTTTAATAAAATGTCAGTTTTAAAACTCTGGGTTTCTTTACATATTGGCGGATACCATTTATTAAAACAGCGAAAATAGCAACACAAGTCGAAATTATGCAAATATCCCACAAATTGTGTGTGTCACTGGCGTGACTCAAATGTTCACTTTTCTGCGGAATAACCCTTGCACACGTGTTATGGGTAGAGATAAAAACACCTGAACTGGAAAATATGTTACATACAATGTGTATATGATGCAGTTATTGCATATCATCACTTGCCCTGGAGGATTTGGATGACAGCTTGGGGACACGTGTTGGGCCTGATGTTAATTGTGACATTTGAATGGGACACAATAGTCATGATTGTCAAAATAAGTGTATAAAGTTGGATGTGATACAAGTCGGTCTTGTTTCTCAGTTAAAATAGAGATATTTGATTTTTACAACTTTTTATATATAAAAATTGTTCACAGAAACCGAATGACGGTTAGAAGGCAGATGGAATGATTAGAATGTGTCACGAGTATTTTACAACCATAAAAAACATAAATTTCTTTTAAATTAAAAATTTCTTTTATCATGTTTAGTATGTTTTATATATTTTCTAAATAAATATCATAAAGAACATTGTAAACTGTGAAACAAAAAAACATTTCCCTCAACTTGGGGGAGTATCACTAAAAACACGACAAAGCACTTACGCGTACAAAGTATAACTGAGCCGGCGAGTAATGGAGGTCGACGTCACGTGACTCCACCTCATAAATCATACTATTACACTAAGCGTGTGTCGTCCACCCCTTAATGCGGTAAAAACTCTTGTAACCATATTATGAAGACAGATGAGTATTATGATAAACGATGCAGTCCCCACCGTTTTAAATACACTCACTCTTACCACAGACTCGCTAATTCGATACGGGGAACTGTTATAAAAACATTATTCCCTTATCAAGTCAATTTAAAAACGATGGAAGGCCATGCTCTAGTGATGCTACATTGGGAAACATTACCTAAGTGTTTAAAAGGCAGTTTATACATGTTACTCGCTGTACACGCACTGTTAACGCTATTATGACAATTCACGGCTTGTCAGAGACTAACAGCATCTTTTAATTTAATGCACTGCACTTGGAGCAAGTCATATTAGGATTCAGAATGTGATATCAAGCCAGGACGCGAATTTAAAAAAGAAAAAATTTTAAAAGTCCAAATTTTAAGCCAAGGGCAAAGTAATATAACAACATATACTTATTGCAATTGCAGTTATCTTCTTAACAAAGGTTGCGCAAGTACTGAAAATACATTCCTAAATTCCTTTGTTGGATCTACAACCCCGTCAATACATAAAAATAAAAAAGGGTTCCAGGCAACATGTAGAAATGACAATAATTGGTGACAAGATATTAAAACTACTTTTGCTATCTTTATTGCCACCATAATATTATGTAGCATAATCACCAGTGTCGTGACAGTGAAATTGGTTTTTCATTGTCTCTAGAGTAATGGCGGTAAAAGATCAAGGCCATTTTTTGAATGAGCAAAAGGGCATGGGTCATAAAAAGAGAAAAGCACGTTTAGTTTCTCTAAAAACGATTTACGTCTTTTTTATCATTATTAAAGTTATTATCATTTTTCTTTTTCTTCTTTCTGAGTTGGTAAAATTCACTCACGTACACGCAGACATCATGTGTCCCTTATACATTTAAAGAATACTTATAACATCAATCCCACGTATAAAAAATATCGCATAGGAATGATGGAAAAAAGATGCCATCAGCATCTCAAATATATATATATTTGAGATGCTGATGGCATCTTTTTTCCATCATTCCTATGCGATATTTTTTATACGTGGGATATATATATATATATATATATATATATATATATATATATATATATATATATATATATATATATATATATATTTTTTTTTTTTTATGTAGTCCCTGTGACTACATACTGTGTATACCCGTCTAGGTTGCGGACTGGTGACATCAACGAATAATATAATTATTTTCTGAAATAATATTTAAAAAAGGTATAATATTTTCTTTTATTTTTTATTGTTATCAGTCGCAATTTTTTCTGAAATAGAGACATTATTGAAACGCACACGCCAGCATAATACTGGAGAATAAGTAAAGTTTGACGGGTATTGCACAAGACTACAATAAAATATTGTTAAAATGGTAAGTACAACAGGTAGATACTTTCCTTATCGTTTTACTTAAACGACGTGTGTATATTAGCAATCAAAATTCACCATTAACAGCCAACAACCCCTCTCCCCCCTTGGCAAAAGTCAGCAAATAAGTACCGCTTTGTCCGTGGCAATATAATTGTGCCGGTGGAGGTATAAAAAGAAATATGAGTCTACTTCAGTTTTACGCGGTTGACCTCTCACACCTAAAAAAGTAACCCACACGTGGTCTTCATTACAAGTAGCTCTTAACCACCGAGCAGACAGCTACTCGAATGCCCCTCATGTGTCAAATGTGAAGTGGAACATGGAGCTCAATGGAGCTAGAGGAGTGTCAACACCTTTTTCACCTCTCGGTTCGTGGGTGATCGGTTAAAACAACACATCAGAGTGCATTACAGCCTCATCTGAAACGCGTTTAAAATGATACGGACCGGGGCCCGTTTCCACGAGAAAACTTGGACCGAAAAACGATCCTTACTTTAAGACTGAAGATATTAGCTTATCACAATTTGCTTAAATCTCCAGGTCGACTAAAACAAGTGACTATCAGTCCAAAACATTATTCATGTCTTCACTTCATCAAATGGGTTGGATATCCCCATCTTATACACTGCCACTATTGAATTATCTAAAGTAAATGTAGACTAAAATTTTTAGTCATAAGTTTAAGGCCAAGTTATTCTGCCAAGGGGACCCAGAAAGTATTAAATTCTTATCTAAAACTCGATTGAGTGACAGATACGTAGAGAATGTAGGAGGTTGGCCCAAGAGTAAGCGGTAAGAGAAATTAACCAGGAAAAGAGAAAGCTGGACATGTATCCGGAGTCCAAATATCAATCTCCCATGTGATTTAATATGAAATTATAAGCAGAGAGAGAGAGAGAGAGAGAGAGAGAGAGAAAGAGACTTCTAACGCTAGTAACAAACACCATTTTCAAACAAAAAGACTTGCCAGTTTTCGAACACTCTCTCGTTGATTAAATCCTAATATTTTCTATCGAATATTTTCGGTATTCAGCTCACGTTTATATGGGGAAGGACTTCCGCATAAACGCCAGAATATTGAAGTATTACATCAAAGGAGAAACACCTACAAATAGCAGCATAGAAGCAACTGTGTTAAATACGGATATATTACATCACCAGCTATTTCCCTACCATAGAGTTTCCTACCCAGGTATATGCTTTCCTGTTCCTGGCAGTCTTCTAACACAGTGAGGTTATCATTTACTAATAAATAGCAGGAAGAGTTCAGAGGCCATGTGTTCATTACTTCTACATGGTTGATACCCGAAACTTTCTACCCTCGAAGAGGGCAAGTGTGTGTTGCAGGTTAAATAACGTGTGTCTTTTCTTTCCTTTCACTTACAAATTGCAGTGAATTACCTATGTCTGTTATATATGTCTGTTGATCTATTTTTTTTCCAGCACCATGTTCAAAAAAGCATTGATGAGAAATATAACCCAAAAGTAGCCTATCTCAAGTCCAATAGCATATGCTGTTTGTAGACTGGTGAGAACAAAAAATGCCAAAGAATACACGATCACATTATTGTTTTACTTTTACCTCATTTATCAATAATTTTCAGCAACACAGAAAAACATTAAGACCTATCAACATAAAAGACGTTCATATAATTTGACAGCCACTAGTCATTCTGCATCTTCATAAAATCCAAAAAATGGACCAAAAATCTACATATGAAACCTGCAATACTAAAGGACCTTTTTAACGGAGATAAATAGCAACTAGAAGGCCTGTACTGTTAACAGCAAGCCGAGGCGCACCTTTGGCTCTTGTCGATAACAGCGCACTAGTTGCGACTAAGCTGCGAGAGATCGATCCTCGCCAGAAACGTCACCGTGCTCATGTACCGGTAACGTAGGCAACACCATTTAACTGTCAGATGGCCCGAGCTATTGGTGGTCGAAACAGATCCGAGTAATTTAGCGCGTGCTCAGCTACGCCTCGGTTTTCTGTTACAAGAAGCGAAGTCGTTGTGAATAAAATTATCCGAAGGCGTATATTTAATATGATTAGTATGATTACCTACTTGGCGTAATGTGTAGGACCGAGTTTCTGCCATACGTAAATGGTATGAGAATATCTGTTTTCAATATGACACAGTGATCTAGTTACTGTTTCTAATTCATTTGAGGAATTAACTTTTTTTTCTCAATTGAATTATTCATTCATATGATTTACCCATTCACTCATTTGTCCGTTTTTTCTGTTCATGTATTTCTTTATTTGCATATCTATCTATTTGCAGTACTTATTTTTGCTGAATTATTTATGTATACATTCCTCTATCCCTATGCTTATTCATCTATTTAGTGATCTATATCTATCTATCCATTTATCTAATTTTTTGCATGTTTCATCTATTTTAACCTGAAATCTGGATATCAATATTTAACAAAACAAAAGAAAAATCTCGAGGCGGCTTTTTTCATTTAATCACACAGTCCTCACGACACAAATAAATTACAATGTCTGATCACTAAAGATTTGTTACGGGTATTATTTATATCTTTGACTTAAGCAGTCGGCAATTAGGTATTACTTTAATGTTCTTATACGCTCTATCAAATGCCCATTAACTACAATTTAATTGATACGGCAATTAGATATAATGTGACAGCATATGAAATACAGTAGGTAACACGGAAATAACACATAAACCCGCGCACAAGCAAACTTTTTGAAAAACGCTTAAATGTTCAATTGTATAATGCACGCTACATTTTAATATAAAAGCTTAAAAGCTGAAAGTAACACGTAATTTGCGTTACCTGGCCGTAGGGTAAATGTAGGATCACAAACGACTCACCATGGATAGTTAATAGTTTATAGTTAAGTCATTGAAACGTATGCATCCACCTATTTGGATGAAAATGACATTATAAATGTAATTTTAGATACTATACAATATTCATATTTAATCCCACTGAACAGAATCGTCTGGTTAAAAAATATTGTAAAAAAAAAACTATTAAATCGCTGGAAATGCCAGCTTGACGTCAACACTATATAAACAAATAAAATATACACCCACTTTGCATTCTTGAAAATCAAGGAAATTCAGTCTTGGTTGGAAGAGTCCGGCACACGTGGACCAGATGGAAAGCCGCGGGGAGCTTGAAGTAATCTAGATATCTATTCTGATACCCTAGCGATCACAAGGTCGTTTTGTGGGAAAAGGGATTTGGTATGATTGATGTGAAATAGTATTCTGGTTATTATGACCAGAGAGAGAGAGAGAGAGAGAGAGAGAGAGAGAGAGAGAGCATTAAATCCACAGCTTTCAAATGTAGAAGTGCATTTCCCCAGCTACATGAATAAATGAAATCATTATTATTATTATTATTATTGATATATATATATTTTTTTACTTTTTCTCCTCTAAACAATATATTGTTAGTACATATTCTTTGTATGAGAATAGATATACCTTAATGATCTAGAGTTAAAATATATTACTATGAATTACATGTTCATTTTCAGCACAAAACAAACAGACTTCAAAGCGCTAGAATAATAATTTTAAAAAAGGTGCTGACAACACAACATTATGTCAGCATTGAAAAAAAGCAAAAGTATTATACGTGAAACAAAGATATCTAAACATTTAAGATGAAGATTAAAGTCTAGAATCACAACGAGACACGTGTCGAACCACTTATCATTCCCATTAACGACACACGTTGCTTCTGTCATCGCCTCAGAACTATTGAAAAGTTGCTCAACAAGATAAGCATAATTTTCCATTATGGATGCTATCCTTAATAATATATTTCTCTGGCTATCATGCTCAATTATGCATCGTAAACAGTAATGTATATATGCTGTGTATTCATTTGTTTCTTTGTTCTTTCCACACAGTCTTGACTGTGCATGAATATCTCTACGTAATAAACTATGAGTATGGTTTGGGATACGCAGTTTGAGAAGAACGGGTCGTTGTCCATTTTTAAGTTCTTGTATATTGATTTGTGTGTCAGTCGACGTTATATAAGCATGCTATACATGTGCGTTTTTAGTGAAACTTAAATGAAAATTGATAATTTACGGATAATATTATTTGCCATCCCCAGAAGGAAAATGTTATAATACGGCACCAACTGGAAAGATGTTTCTCAAATAAAATAAGAAAACTATTGATTTAAATCCAGAAGTTATTTTAGGCATTAGTCTTAAATCAATCGTCAATGGCAGTGGGGGTAGGGGTCATTTCACTATGTTGAGAGTGACACTATAACTGTGATACACTGTTCGAACGTATTATTAGTTGGACTACAAAACATTTCTTATCGCGCGTCCTATAATATTATCATTATTTCTACTATAATTAATTAGCTGATCAATATGGATTTTTAACTTCCATGTCTTTCTCTCATACCAAAATACAAGTACTGAGATATATCTTTTTAGAGCTAAGTTATCTGATGTGTTATAAATATTAGCTTTGTTTTCATCAGTTTGTCTTCAAAAATATGGAGACTGAGCTCCACATGTCAGTGTATGACCCAATCACGGCGGTCATATCACAATGATATTTTAACTTTTTTTCTATTTTTCCCTTCTATTAAACAACCGTTTTGTTTTAAACGCAAACGTAACTCTATGGCTCCATCTTAAAGAGAAAATATCAATAACACTTATGTCCTACCACGTGCAGTAAGTTTACACAGCACTTTATGACTCATTTAAGAACAAAACTCTTAACAACTCTCCACGACGAAGATGCGCGTTTAATGGATGTTGTTTATGACTATGCTTAACGCGATTTTTTTTTATTAGGTGGGCGAACAATAGAACACACAGTCAGGACCGCGACTGTGGCCTATATATGACGACCGAAATGCTTTCTCTCCCAGTTAAGGTTGAAAGACTGTACCTTAAGGTTAGAATATTAATATACGTACACGAAGAACGATCTTTGACTTAGGTATAATTTCAGTCTCGCAGCGATGCGGGGTGAAATGCTATGTATTCAAACGTTTAACAAAAACATTCGCTGTGAATATAAAACTGACGAACTGTGTATAAAAGTTCTGAGATTTTAAATATTTCAGTTTTAGATTTGATAACAGAGTTGGCTCATTATCATTTCTACTAGTACATGTTTTAAATGTGTTGGTGTAAATAAAGACATTTATATATCTCTTAACTTGAATACGTTTAGAAATATTTCAGTTAACCAGCCATTTGCTTCATTTCATTACAGTTACATATTTTATATATGTGTATTTAGAATGTATCTCTATAGACCTGGTCATTATACCACAACAATTCATGCCAAAGGTATAGAAATTAAAAAAGAGAATTTTGGACAACGCTGATAAAAAGGTCTAAACCCGGCATATCAAGTTTCGTGCTCGAGGTCGTTAAAATATTGAATGTTAAAATAACTGGTGACACAGAACTATGCTGATGATGGGTGTCTGCTTTTGGACAATTTATAAATCCCGAAGGGAAATTTTTCTTATTTCAAAAATCCAACATAAAAAGTCAGGTGATCGAGCGACACGAAAATAGCTTTCATTTACGCTATTTTATGAACATTTAATTTCCCTTAAAAATTCGCCTTGGGCGTTTTATGACACATTTTCGTTCCACGGCACTATTCAAAACACTTTTTGTCCAAAATATAAAATTTTGGGTCATAAAACATTTTACTCATAACATACATACATATTTCATAGTCTAAATTCTCTACCTCCAGTTAGAGGTGACAAGAAAAGTCCATATTTACATTTAGTGAGGCGTCGAGCAGCGGATCGTGTGTACGTCGTACCTGGCACTAGGCTGATATGAGGCTCTAATGCGCTGTAGAGGGTTTTCTACGTTCGAAGGAGTCCTGTGCAAACACTTAAAACGTCTGAGCATAATGGCATTAAATGCAAATGAGAACTTGGATTGATAGTATTCGCACTTAAGTTGATCCACTCGAGAATTGATTGGAGATTGAACCGTTTACATTTAACAGCGTGTGCGCGAATGTGTGTGTATGAGAGAGAGCGCGCGCGTTTGTGTTACTGTTTATATGTAGTCGCGTACCTGTTTAAACCTAAGGCCCTCTTAACGTTTGTGAAGTAGTACTTGAGTTTTGTAAGACAGTAATATACAAACAGCCATAACGAGGCAATGTCTTGACCTATTTGTTTGTGCATCTCGTCCTGCTCAACAAAGGAGAACAATTTCGCGTGTCCTGTCATAAAAATGACAGGACGCCATTCATGTTTGTTGTGCGGTTATTTTTCTTTGTCGGGAGAGATGCTGATAATTTCATTGTTTGTGTTGGAAGAACGGTATTTCTCCAACTCCCGTGTTGTAACCCGTTTCCGTTGCTACATATTATCAGGAGACCGACATATCGTGTGCAGAGGGAGAAAAAAAGGAATAGCATCTTATAACCACCGATTTCTTATGACTAATATTCACCTCAATTCTATGCTGGCATTGTTTATTATGCAAAATTCTAATTCTAATCTAACCCACAGCCTTGTCCTAAAGCTCACCACAGCAACTAGAAACATAATTCAATCGAAATAAAAACTTGACCACGAACAAGGTGGATGACAGAACCGTCCGAGTCGGAATTGTCACAGGCACTACTTCGCCCAGTATCATGCAGGCAATTTTGCATAAACGTATTCGCCTTTCGGGTTTGGACAGTTACTACTATACATACTAAAACAGAAGGTCTTCCAATGACAATTTGGAGCTTTCTCCGAGAGTTAAACCTTTCAAATCAAAGCCAAGTTAGTTTAACAAAATAATACTACATACAATGATCCCTTGGTACGTTTTAAATTTACTTCACCGGTGAAATAAATCGTATTAATCCTTGAGAGTGAGATAAACAAAAAATGAGCAATGATATTTTGATTATATTTTGTATATGGGAGAGCGTCTGGTTTGAGCTCGGTATTAGTTTCAGTAGAAAAGAGAAAAAACCTTGCCAATATGCGGTTACTTAGCCTGAGAAGTATGCGGGCTTGGATACCGTGCGCTGTAACCGTACCTCGTCCGGAATTTCACGCTTCTGAGTGTACCCGCGTTATATTGTGTCGGATTTTATGTTGGTTTCAGGTTCACCAGACTGTTTAGAAACTTCACGGCTCACACATCCTCGCTGTCGAAACAGTAAAATTAACATGCAGAGTCTTTTTAAAATATTCCCCTTGTGACTTGGGAGAAAAATCTAAGCCAGTCCAATGCATGAGCAATGTTCACTTAATGTCACTTCTATTAACTTTCGCTTTAAAAGTAAGTGTCTTTTACTGGTCGTCCTTGACAAATAATTTAGTGCATTTTATAAGCTCATGTACTGTCTACCCTATTTAATTAGGTGACAGTTTCTTCTAAAATTAATTCCATATTATTGAATTGGATCAAGGAAAACAAAAAGGACAGTAATGAAGAACTAAGGTCACCGTAGTGTGTATTTCTCAGAGGACGCACATTTTTTTTCCTTTTTTACCAGGTTTTGGAATTCTAGTCAGTCTTATTTGTCAGTCACATCCCCAGTGTAGGAATAATAAGATTTAAATGCCTCCCTTAAAATAATTCTTCTCTACTTAAATGTTATTAAATTGGTACAAAATCAACGTGGGCTCAATATGTAGTCCATCTACCTTTTGTCTACGTGATAGAAAACAAACTGTGTTAAAAAGTAAGCCACTCCTAATTAGCAGGCTAATTTCAAAACAGAGGCAGCCTGGTGTATATGGAATGGCTGAGAAAGGACTGTGTCACGGTTTCAGCTCAAGTCAAATTAATGATTAGAGCACTCAAAAGTTGGCGGAACGGTTTTTCGTGAGTATTGATACAAAGAGGAAACTGTAGTCATACCACGGTTAACGTGTCATTCACAGAGAATATTTCACATTGCTGTTATGAGCCAAAACGGATATTATTTTAGCCTGTGTTCTGGCATATATACAATTGGCTTTTTTAATTTATAGTGCTGTGACATGACGCGTTGAAAGCGGTTTGTAGGCTCTTTTTACATGTTTTTCTTAGCAAGAATGTTATGATCATTATCACCACGGAGTACGTGCCTACACAAGTTAAAAATAAAGGATTGTTCGTACTCTTTATGATAAAAATATATTTCTTTGTATTTATTCTATATTGTTATATTCTATTTGTAAATTTATTTTTCTGTATTCTCATATCATAATAAATTACCACGAAATGCCTTCATCGTGCATTTTAATATTGTGATCATGATATTCAATATTCTCAGTCAATATTTTCAGAGAAATTTATTCAGATTATAACACGACGTTTATGACCCCGCTTTTGTCTATGTCTACAACCATTTTATTACAAAATGACCGAAAGAAACATAAAAGTCACCATAGACCCTAGTATAGTTTACCTTTATTAACATGGTTGCCGTCCTGCTCACCTGTGTTGTTTGCCGTCGAAGGTGGGGAAGTCTTGGGAGCGCTCCGCTTCACTTGCATCCATTTGTACGTCACTGGAGGGAGGGGGTCCTGAGCCTGCTGGGGGTGATGCTGAGATTCACTGGCCTGCGATACTGCGCACTGTTGTTGCTGATGAGGTGGGGGGTACCCCCCATTGCCAAGATGTCCCGGCCCGATGGCAGGAGTGGGGTGTGCTGGGTGTCCCGGGGGGTAGGGGTATTGTCCCGTATCGTATCCGTTCTCTGAGGGACTGTGGTGGTGTTGCTGTCCATTGACTATTACGGGGTTTACTGAGAGCCCAGGCGCGGCCAGTAATCTGCCAGTATAGAAATCCGCGCAACTGGCATAGTCTGTAGGGGTTTCGTGGTGGGGTTGGGTAGAATGAGAATGGGGGTGATGCCGGGAGCTTGCCTGACAATCTTGAGGGCCGTAATCGCCGGCACTTCCAAGGGTAGCGTGCGCCAGTGCCAGAGAGGAGGCGGCGGCGTGATAACCCTGGGCATGACTGAGATCTAATACCCCACCTCCCGCGGAATGGTGGTTCCCGTTCACGTACGTCCCCTGACCCGTGTCTGCTACGTGAAGTCCGCCGTTGCTGACGTGCGTGTGTTCGGGGTAGTAGGGGTAAGCCGGACGAGGGGACGCATGGTGTTGGTTCCCTCCGTTCACTATCTGAGAGGCTCCGGTCCCTGCCCCTGTTTCGCTCCCGTTTATGATATATGTGTGGCTGTCCAAGTTACAGATAGTATAGTCGCTTTCTGTGTTCATAATTCACCGCGGCTATGCTTCCCTTATCACTCGCTGATGGATCTCACAAATTAGGCTGTCGATTTGAAGATAAATCTTGAAATAAATGAAGGTAAATTACACGCTGAGGCTGACAGATGAAGTAAGGGGAAACGAAGCACGTGACCGCGACCAGCCAATCACATTTCGACCCAGGAAGTCGTCTGCAAGATGATGGATGACCTGACAAAGGTTTTTAAATTACTTTTTTCACAAATTCTGTTTAAGCACGAGGTAGATCGACGTCTACGGAACATACGGCGTGGTTTACCTTCCTACAACGTCCTCCTCTACCACGAATAACTTTGCCAAAAGGGAACGCAGGACAAGTGAGAGAGAAACACCGTTTCCATAGCAACCTCAACTCGATGTCAGGCAACAATACGACTGTGAAAATGCCCAGGTAGCGCTTGTTTTCCAGTGCTTTAACAGTAGCGAAATAACAGGTTAGAACGGTGCCATTAAAGTTTACCCCGGGCGAATTACAGCTGAGTCTCACAGTCCAAAATGGCGGCTGCTGGTGTTTACTTCGCAAAGCATGGCGAAGCGATTATAAGATTTTCTATGCATAAGGTTAAACATGGGTAAACTATTCGTATCATCAGCAAACAGTTGAGTTCCTAAATATTAGCTTACAGACTTAAACGGTGTGTGAATTGAATTACTAGATGTATTATTCGTGATGTGTAAGGCTGTAAAGACATTGCTGTAAACGTAGATGACGAGGGCGGGGTGAGCACGCGAGACTACACCGGTCCCTCTCAACTGGCAGGGAGACAATCTGATTCAAGAGGGTTTAGATTTCAAATGGTTGACCTGCTCATCAAAGAGAGTGACACGAACAATGTAACACCTGCGGGAGATGGAATAACAACTTGGACCAAGATTGGTTCAGACGGGATTGGAGCATTCAGTGGTGATAGCCCAGTTTTTATCTTTGGTAAATTCATCCCCGTAGGAAAATAAATGGGCGCGAGATTATTATTAAAAGAAAAAAAATGTAAATATTGAGAGTACTATTTAATACTCATATATTTGTACATCTTAAGGGACCACGATCCCCTTTATTATTAGCTGACTAGGCATTCAAGAAAAATGACACTTTCATACAATAGCAGATAGTATCAAGAGTGTTTGTGTACATTTAACAGAATATGTGTCAGAATACTCCTTTGCATTATTTACCATTTTCACCCTTTATTTATCAATATTGATTTACCCTCTCATGCGCTTGTGACATATTTATTGCCTGTTAAACTGGAGCAGTTATGAGCAGTTGTTTGAGTTATTTTTAACCTATAACTACGCTGTATAGGCCTCAGTAATTGTTAAGGCTGTGAAGTTGATTTATTGCATGTTGCATATACACGTACATGTATTAGGTATCCTACGAATAAACTAAAAGGAAAGAAGTGGTAAAATGACCGATGTATTATTTCGAAACGACCATTGTAACAGCTGATTACCCGTATTCCCATCACAAAAAATAATAAAAAATGAAATAACTCAACTTTTGATAATCGAATGTTATTTGTTATCTTGCTCTTCATTATTATTAATGTTATCATTATCTGTGAAGAAGCAATTTATTTATCGGGACTTTGAATCCCCCCCCCCCAATTTTATAAAATAGAAAAAAAAACACCTTTAAAGACGTATTAAGACACATCTTTTAATCATCAACATAATCTGAACACCACAACTTAGAGTTGACAAGCTCATGTAATGTACATACAACACAACATTACAGTGTGCACGACAAGTCCTTCGTCTCTTCTTTTGACACCCATATTATTATCATCTGAAATGTTACAGACTCTCCAATTTCAACTGTCACAAAGACGGGCAGTAGCTTTTAAATGGTGTGTGCTACCCTGTGTTTAAATATGTCAGGAAGGGATGTTGATGAAAACACTGGAACGTCGCTGTCAGGTCGTATGTAGCTGTTAGTAGTGGGGTCACCTGTACATACATTATGTCCACGATACGATACGGACAAATCCTTTTCCCTTATCCCCAATACAATGTCCTTAAGATGGCCTATGGTATATGTTAACTATTTCTTATATTTGCTTATTAATATAAATTAACGCATGGGTCATTTGTTCAATATCATCATTATTTTGTACGGTTTTTGATAATAAAATATTAGGCGTACAAAATATGCAGTGAACGGTAGCTGTGAAACAGCGTTTCTGCTATGCCATATGCCAGGTGACATTTAACAATTTACATTGCATACCTTTTAACACAGAATAGCAGAAATTTATTTTACTTAATTTTCTGAAGCAGAACTATGTATGCATTCCTCCCCCCCCCCTCCCCCCATAAAAAAAAGAAAAAATAGGTCAGATTAGGCCTACAGCTTCGTTTACGTGCAGTACGAGTTGATTATCATTATGGGACTGAATGAAGGGAGGTTGGCTGGTCGACCTTTGGCGTCCCCTTAGAGTCTCTTTTTGATGCCATGAGTCCGTCAGTTGTTGAATTTTTAATGTTCTGCATTTCTAGTTTCTTCTGTCTCATCAAACGACGGGCGGTCGTGCGCCTCTATATTAACTTATGACTGTAATTTTGAGCTCAAATGTCAGTAATTTACCAGCATTATTTAACAAAAGTACCATTTTAATTTTTTTTTCAATTTTAACACATTCCAGGCGTAATTAGTTTAGACAAATATTATAAATTTCCAGCAGAAAAATCCTGTCTTATATTAAAGTATTTCTTGAAAGGAATTCTAATACCAGTTCAAATGCTCAATCCATGTCAGCCATTTTGGATACATTATTTAGAGTATAATTATAAAATTATGAACTACCTTTTATATATGAAAAATAATTTTTAAAAAAAGAAAAAAACAATACCAAGCTCAAATATTTCAAAATCACAGCGCTTTGGCCTTTTCCCCTCTAATATTGACGCTAGGGAGATGTCATTATAATTCAAGCCGTCACCTGCTACTGAGACGCTCCAAGGGCAACAAAGACCCACTTAATTGTGCCAAATGAGCTTGAGCCACTCTGAAAATCAGAGTATCGAAAATCGTAGAATAATTGCGCGTTAATTTCAAAATAATAGACCCTTTGACCCCGTCGCAGCAAAATAGACTTCTGTTGTCAAAGTGATCCTTGCCGCTAAACTACAAATTATAGACTCCTTCTGTTCAAAGTCTATTGGATTAGTTTTCATGCAATAACCACGCTCAATTACATTAAGTTTGAGAGCAGCTGCTACCGGGTCAATTTTGACGCACAGAAAGGCTTGCTCTGGCACCCATATTTTGAAAATCTCAGTGCATTGGAGCATTCGAGATATGGTGAAATGCCCTTCTGCGGCAAGCGTCGCAGGTGTTAAATAAAATCAGATTCCTGTGACGTATGGTAGTGTGTGTTTATATGATATGATGTTGGTATGGTTAAGGAGCAATAACCTAGTTAGGCTACGAGATGTGTATGAAAAAGAATTGGTTGGGTTATGATTATCTATCGTCATTAATTCTTTCAGCCTCTGAAATAACTGGAAATACTCGTATCTGTCACGTGTATTAGGTTTGGTTAATGTAAACGTGCTTTCATTTTAAAAAATACAAACAAGTATTTTTTCCTTTAGATAGCTGTGATCGGCACTTAAGTTACTGCACTTAAATTATACTCACATAATATTTGAACAGAAGTATATTGAAATGGCGATAGCTGTAATTCGTTTCATCACCTTAGCAGCTGTTAGGATTTTTTTTTAATTTCATATATAGCCATGCGAATACGGTATAGCCCTGAAAAGACATATTTCTTCATTTCTCTCAGCCGTATGTCGCGATGGAAGACCAGTGGTCGTGCCGCAGGACCTAATCAGTCGGATAATTTTTACAATACATTCCAAACAATTAGTCTGGAACTGGTGACCTTATACGCCGTGTTAACGCGAATTATTTTTGGTTTTGCAAGACGTCGACCAAACGCGTCATTCATCACAGCGTGAATAGCATTTTAAGTCGTTTTATTTTAAGATATCGTCGATTTAAAATTCACTTGGCACGATTGGTATGATCATTAAACAAAGAATTAATTGTGAGTTTAATTGGACACCCGACACGTGTTTTATACAGTTTGATATTATTATGAAAACTATATATCATACAGCATAAAAAGCGTAATCAGGCTAAAGACCAATAAATTGGCTGAATGATCTGATTTTTTATTCTACACGGTCACCGATGAATTCATTCATTAATAAGAATGCCATAACCGTGCTCAGTGCATTTCAGGGTCGCGACTGCTAAAACTGAGAGTCATAAATTACCAAGGATTCTCTGGGTGTTCAGAAAGCAATAATAGTCTTAAAAGTGTGCGATTTTGATTAGAAAAATGAAACAATTACGACCATCTTCTTGTCCGTTGATACCCATATTGAACGATAAACCCGACATATATATCCGTTCCCGTCCCAAGGTCCTCAAAGATGCTCCTATTATACCTATCGTATTGAAAGAATTACATAGGAGCTGTCAACTGTGTTCATCAGGCCCATTCATTTCGTGAGGCGGCGATGTATTTAAAACGGGCTTAGAGTGCAGAAAATTGCACTTAGATCATTCACAATTCTCCGCGGGTTTGCGCTGATGCAGATAAAACAAACTAGGTCTCAAGCGGCATATGCTTCTGACAGCCGTTGAAAGCTGGCCTTTGTGCGAGACAGTTTTTTTATTGTTGGTGTTTTCACTCTCTCATGTTTTGCGGCAGGTATAATGTTACTTGAAACTCGGGTCGGCCAACTTATTGTTTCGCGACAGGCATTTTGTAGATTCTATTCTGTAGTTGTCCTTGAGCTTTGGATTTTGTCGTGTAATGCAGTCACGAATCTTTAAGAAACGAGGAGTTAAACTGTTGTCGTATGTAATAATAATAATAATCACCTTTTGTAATAAAAATAAAAAATAATGATATTGATGAAACTAACATTGATTTTGTCCACATACATAACAGGTCTTATAACGTAAAACATAAGAAGAGGATTTATCATTTTCCTTTTTTTTATTTTTATTTTTCATTACGATTTTTGTGGCAAACATAATGATTCAAGGTATTACAGCATGGGCTACGGTTTCCGTCAAAACCAACAAGCACGGGGCGGAGGCGTTGTCGCTATTTTTATTGTAATGACAGTAACTGTGTGAGAACGACAATATTGCCAATACCCTTGTCATTGATAGATGCTGTGCAAAGTTAAAAATGGTGTCACTGGCTTTAGAGGATTACAACTTTTTAAGAGACATTTCGGTCACAAATTGTGATCTTTTAAAGTAAAGAGAGAGACATCATTCAGAGCTCACATTAGTAAATCGATAGTCTGTGTGTTTTTATCCAGTATTGCAGTATGAAAAGATTAACAGATATTCTAATAAATAAACAAGAAGACGGATTGATAAAGACAATTATTTTTTGAATTGATAAATAAGATTGTATCAGCACTAGAAAGAACTAAGCTCTTCTCCCTGAAACAAACGTGGATACATCGCATATATAACAAGTGGTCATCCTGATTCCCTGTATGTGAAACAGGTCAACAGAACTGGACACACCACTTATACATAAGGGCGAGACGATTTCACAGTGACCGTTTTATTTGTCCAATTTCAGCTTGGAATTTTTAACGAATCTGAAATAAATGGAAAAGCAGGGAGGGGGACCTTATTGGTACATGGTTTCAACAACTTTGGGACAGACGAAATACTCTCCTCAACTTGAAGTTTTACACATGTATTTTACCAAGAGGGTTTGCCCCTGGGATTAGTCCGGAGCATCCTGGCAGGGGGAGATTTGGGTCGACCTTTTCTACCCTCTGTTTACAGGCGTGCGTGATAACAAACGCTGACTGCACCAAAGAAAACTAGTATATATTCCACACATCCGCACATAAGTCAAATCTTGCTCTCTCTCTCTCTCTCTATCTCTCTTCGTATAGTTCACGTTCTTAGTCTTGCCTTCAAATGTCGAGCCTTCGAGCCCGCTAACTAAAGACTCACATTACCACGGCTGTCAATTTCCATTGCAGTCTTTAACATTCACCTCCCATTGCCGATTTGACGTCTCGACCTATGCTGAAATACTAACAAGTGTTTTGCGAGGTTTTTCACTCTCCGATTTCAGCACGCGGTTTTCGACTTGAGCTGAGTGTTGCTTTCCTATGGATGTTGGCAATGCTGTAAGCACAAACAGTTAACTCTCGATTTTCTTCATTTTTTTCCGTGTGTTATTATGGGCATGGAAAGACCTTATTAAAAAAGTATGCTTGCATGTCAAAGTGCACGGACGCACAAATAACACACGCACGCAACATACATGTATAAAGGGAATGGCATTTACATTTACATATGACATAAGGTC
This sequence comes from Lingula anatina, assembly GCF_001039355.2. Next base: position 447,272 of record NW_019775735.1, on the reverse strand, counting down.
ACACGCAAAATGTATTCTACGCAGATCAACAGATATTCTGTTACTGCAACCCTTGTCTCGCCCCCCCCCCCGTCTCTCATCTTTATTCCTCTCCCTTTCTCTTTCTTTCTCTGTCTTTCTCTCCGCTTTATCTGTCATCCGCTCTCTCTCTCTCTCTCTCTCTCTCTCTCTCTCTCTCTCTCTCTCTCTCTCTCTCTCTCTCTCTGGACATCATTTCTTCTCTTTAAATCTAATATCTTTTTATCAACTTTCCATTTACGAATGCTAAACCCTCTCTCGGATGTATTAAATCTATACCATTTCCTTGCAAAAGGTCAGCGTGCACATCGGAATCCAGAGATATGCCAGACACGTAGAAACAGTTGTTGCCTGTTTAAGACATTCACGGCTCTTCAGTGATATAATAACGCTAATTCAGTTAGCTTCATCACTCTGTCCTGTCGAGAACGGGGACATTTTCCTCGCAGGAAAAAAGTGTGCAGCATTCGTGGCATTCTGGATCGAAGTGCCGTGTTTGCTAATATTGTGATATCTGTTGAATTAAGACGTTTCCACAATAATTTCCAATAATTTGAAATCTGGAAAAGTTTGGACAGGAATAAAGGAGATAAATGGATTGAGTTCTGCAGTATATGAAGATTTTAAAAAGCTACTTACACATTTGTATCATTTATAACGTAAAATGTCCCTTTTCATATTTCGGCGTCATATCATACCACTGTGCGTAGAATAATAGAATTTTGCAATTCGTAACCCCATGCGGGTCTCAACATCAATTTTTTTAAAAACCCCGATCCAAAATTATACTCAGAATGGTACAAATGTGAAATGAACGACAGGAAATACACCATGCTTGACCTACATGTACATATACTTGTTTCTATCCATTGTCATCAGACTATTTTGGTCTGAGGTACGCGTGGTTATTTTACCATGCAAGACCTCTTGGTTTTCATAAAACTGCAATGTGCGTGACTTGCCGTTCCTTTCTTTCAGATATAAAGCGTATCACTTGGGGTTGGTCATTTCTCTCTGTTTTGTCCTTTTATCCTGTTTCTTCGGCTGTTTTCACGTTTAAATTGGCACGGTTTTGCAGCATGAACAATAGTAACTATTTGGGAACATCTATCATGGTCAACACTGACTGTTTACAGCCAATGATTGCTTTATCTTTAGAATGGAACAGTTTCCGTTATAGTATATATGACTACCGAAGTTGATATTGAAACATTGTACAGTACCTGTTTAAGCCCCTTGCTCTTGAGAAAGTATCAAAAGATGTACTTAGGACAGAAATCTGTTCGTTACCTTAAAAACCAAAACGTTGCTCTATTTCAGTTTAAGATACTAACATGGTTGCAGTTGTCCATAACATAATGGTTAATGGTCTAAAGCATAACTCATTCGTTTTTATAAAACAGATGCAATTCTTCATTTTAATGGACTGCTACTTGTTTCTCCTGATATAAAGGTGACCAACGGCTTTGTTTGAAAGTTTTGACCAATTTTACGTTTAAACATTTTATTTCACCAGAAATGTCCACCATGGCAACTGCAGTGTTCTATTTGTCAACCGTCTATAGAATTCTCACTAGTTATAATTTTCGAAGAGGTGAAAATTAGAAGCAGTTACGCATTTTTCCACCCGCAGTTCCTTTTTTCTGCGAATGAAACCAAATTTTACCTTTAAATGTATCTTACTATTACTGTATGGGATAGTGCTCAGGCTCGTAGCCAGGGGGGTTCGGGGAGTTTGAAAGAACCGCCCTTTTGTGTCAGGAAATGGTCCATTCTGTGTAAAAGTTTATCTAGGTTCACAAAGGTTTCATTATAAAAGGTCCACTTTTTCGGAATAAGAATCCCCCTTTTGAAATTGCTGGCTACAGGTATGGTACCAGACCGCCTAATTGGCACTATGATTGGTCTGGAACAACTACGGGCTAAGATGTTTTGGACGTAACAGAATATTAGTGTAATTTTAGACTGTTTTGACAATGTCCATGTTTACACTGATGCATACATCGATGGTGTCCCTGACCCGAGTTGGCAGTGATTAATAGTGGACATGAATCGCACGCGTTCGTTATGCAGCATGTACCTGTATTTAGCAAACAATCTTAGGACACGCGTGGACTTGATTGACAGCTACATATGTATGAACTTCAGTGACATTTAACAATCATTAAAGAAGACCTGTTTCGGTATTCCTTGATCATGTGGCTATATTGAATTAGTCTGCGACGTTAGTCACAGGCTTGAGTTAATTTGCTTGTGGGTTTGATGCTGGACTTATAAATACAGAGGTTTTCAAAGTTACTGGGCCGACAAAAGCTGTGTATATTTTAGCAATTATTTTATTTGATTTTTTTCCACATTTCTATCATAGTCACTGCTTTGCTACATGATTTTGTTTCGGACCATGTCCTGGATATTTGCACCGAGTCACTTATGGGCTGCAAAATTTCAAAAAAAAACGCAGAGTGATATTGCATTAAATTAGAATTACAAAACATAAACCTCTCACAACGGCCCCATTTTCACACAGATACATATTAAAAAAAAAAAAAAAAAAAAAAAAAAAAAAAAAAAAAAACAGTTGTCAATATTGCACTGGACAATCAACATGTTAAGTTTTTACACAAGTAATAAAGAACGAAAAACAATTTATCTTACTTCATTTGAAAAACCAACGCATCCTTCCCTCATTTTGAAGTACCTATGCGTTGTTTCCACTTAATAAGGAATTCTACCTCAATCATTTCACAGGCGGTTGTCTTCAAAAACAATGGGAAGGCATCTCAGAGAAACAAGCATCGGGGATTATGCTTGATCTTTTCAAGAAGGCGATCAGTTGGAATAATACTATCGTGTTAAGTGTTCTGCTGTCAGATTGAATGGACATCAACGCCATGTTGAACTCATACGATCAGCGCCATATGCCTGTGGTATTTGATGAACAGTTGTGTGGAAAAATCAACAACTATTAAACGATTTTTAAAATCCTATATTTTTTATTTTAAAGACGTTCAAGGGCGGTACAAATTCCCTCTCCCGTTAATGGCTTTAGTGTGTATATTTGTTTTTTTTTTCTGTATGTTTCTTTTTCTGTTATTGCCGTATTGCCTGTTTGCCCAAAGATTGGAAATAGCTGCAATCATGGTTCAGATATGTTCTTTCATCCTGTTCACTCCTTTAATTTTTCTTTAGGTATAGGTTACTGCGTTTATCTTACGTGTCACCTTAAACAGACATTGTTCAGGATATGATCTATTTAGTGTGTATGTCCCATTTTCATGAACCTAGATGCATAGACACGTACGTCCGATACTTTACATGAGCACTAGCGTGCATCTGCACACACATGTGCAAGCGAACACGCCGCTGAACGACCAAACAGACCATACAGAATATCTTATGAAAAAGCCCAACACTGTTTAGCGGAAGTCTGTTCACTTGATATGAAAACGGCAGTTTTGCTTTCATATCATATTAAGTAAAGGAAGCGCTTTCTTCCATGATATTTGGTGGCGATTGCCAAGGAAAAATGCTTTATACTTACGAATATGTGTTCATAATGGATCTAATGCTCTTTCTTTGAGCAACGAAAGTTTGTGAAAATTATCAAGTGACAAGTGCCACCTAGCATCGGAAGCACAAGGACATTTTGTTGAAAAATAAGCTGTTCATTTAAAGTGTTTCATCTGCAAGCGATCGAGAGAGAGAGAGAGAAAAAAACATAAACACATGCATGGCTGTGCCTTTGTTACAAACAGAGTGCCTATGCACTCCATCTCACACAGCACAAAGAAGACAACAAGAAATGCCATTAACAAGACGTCGATAGCTCCATCTCTTAGCCCGAAGAGTCTTTCTGAATTCCCAAGAAACATCACAGCCCAAGACGCCGCGGTATGACCGTGATTAAGCCGGGCCTTGATGACAACTATCAGCAACTGACTGATGGGGCGATCGCGTTTTCTTTCCTCGCATTCAAATTAAACGAATCCCCCAGCAAAACCCGGCCACGTCTTGGTTCAGTTTTAATTTAGAACCTATTATGCCTCGCGCACGCAACTACTTAACGATAACGCAAGGATGACTCGTGTCGGAAATACTAGAGCCCGTCCTTTTATCTCCAAAATATGCCAGCCGTGAACCAGTTGGTATTATGTCACATGAAAATGAAGCCAAATTGATTAGTTAAATGGTGCGGAAACTTTTAATTTTGGGCGTAGATTTTGTTAGCTAAAAAGTAGCGTGTACGTTTAGTCAAAATATGTAAAGGCCATTGTTAAGCAATGCTTTGGTTTTTCAGGGAGATTGCATCTATAATGTATACTATCCGAACGTCATTTAAATGTAAGGTTATTCCTGAATTTGTATCTATTTCATGTGAAGAATATGATTATTATATATACATGAATATTTCCGGCTGCCCAAATGTAAACTGAAATATATCTCTTGTAAATTTGGCCTTGGGTTTAGCATTGCCATGTACCTAATATGTTAACATGGAATAGAATAGTCTAACTAGTATATACAATGTAAATATACATCTGTTTTAATACAGAAAACATCCATTCGCTGAGGTCATTTATCTATGTAAAGGGATACAGTATTATTATTATTATTCAGTATTTATTTAATTTTAATGAATGGACTCATGTTTTCATATTTGTTATTCTCCTTCTTTATTTGTGTTTAGCTTCTGTACCTTTCTGAAATACAGAAGTTAATCTTTTCAGGATGTTAAAGAAAACAGGAAAGATATAAATTTAGCTATTTCTAAATTACATTAAACTTTTTGCAATTAAGTGCCAAACTTTATTGAATAAAATGTTCTCTAGCTCATGTATGCTGAATTTAAATACCAGACGAATGCGTCACTCACCGCATATAATTCTGAACAGCACAAAAACAGTATCACATGTTAATGTTTTTTTAGCAAAACAAAACCGTGTTACTCAGTATTTGACTAAAGAGATGCCAAAGGACGAACGATTAACGATTTACTACGTAATATCAACCACATTTAGGTCAAAACTATTCAGTAAATTGCCAATCTCTTGAGACATTCGTAATTTGTCTATTTCGGTTACGTTAGTGACAAAACAATAAAAACAAGAATTCATGAATTTCACCTGTGGAGAGAAACTGGAAAAACTGAAGACATATTTTGACAGGACTACCAGAAAAAGAGAATGTCGAGTCTCAAGGGAAGGGATCGAATTTCACCGGCGGGTTACCGCTACTACTCTGGAAGCCATTGACAAAATTAGATAAGCCCATTAGTGTAATGACATGTTTTGTTGCGATGTTTCAGGCACTTGTCTTGTTAAACAAGTGAAAACACCCTGCGAAGCGTGTCAAAATAGACGCTCTGTCTTGTAAATATTCATGTACCACATCAGGGGCTTGGGAATGTAAATGTGTGTGGGGGGAGGGGTATCCACTAGAATAAATAAATAAATAAATAAATAAATAAATAAATAAATAAATAGCGACATGGAGGGTAGGATCCTCTACCCTTCCTTCTTCACACAATTGACTGGGTAAAAACTATGGGAGAGAGGGTAAGCCCTTTCTACCGTCCCCTCCCCCCCCAACCCCCCAACGCTCCAACGCTTTTAACGTCAAATGTAACGTTTGACGTATTTCGATCAATCCTTTTTTGCTGAAGAAAAGTACAATTTGGACCACGTCGGCGTTTCAAATTAAGTTTTTTCAATAATACCATAATTCTGTATTAGGCAAATATTCCGTTCGTAATTCCAATTTCCAAGAGAATAATTTGGATTATGCACCCTCCAAATCTATTTTGCAAACAACTTTCTATAAAAATATATTTTTTTTATTTTTCGATTATGATTTTGAACACCACGTTTGTCCGACCAAAGTCATTTGATTTGGATTAATTAAGTCGACTGCACGAGGCTAGCGCAGTGTACCTCTCCAGGGAGAGTGCCTAACGACCAAATTGCGTTTCTAGACAAAATTATTGAGTTCTTTCCTTATACACCAGTAATTAATACCATATTCATATGTTCCAATCTTATTGTGACGCCGGTCGTCTTGCGGGATAGCTGCCTTGTGAAATTGGATAACTTTGCGAAATAAAAACAAAATGTGAACAACGCGACGAAGATAAGAAAAAAAGGCATTAAAATGCAAAACTATATATGAAGTGATAAATAAGGCTATAAAATGAGCAACAACTTACGTTAGATATAGCCTTTTAAAAACAGGCGTGACAAATGGAACGCATGTTAGGCAGAGTGGTTGATAGTCAGACGTGCGCAAAGGCAAACATATCACGAGCCAGACCACCGAACGAAATGCACGCATGCTTTGGTTTTAGTGCAAGGTCAATTGAGCAGTGTTGTTATTTAGCCAGTGCTGTCCATACGTTGGTTTGTCACGTCGATCATGGCCAGTGAAGCTCATTTGTTTTAGAACAAAGATACAGGTAAATACATTGCCTGTGCTAAATTATTTTTAACGGCGTCTATGTATCGTCTATGTCTATGTATAGAATATGTATCAGTCATTTCTAAAAGTTTACTTCATAAAGAGCCCTTATTTTAACAACCGCCAATTCAAAATAAATATGATCTGAGTATACATGTAGCCCCCCCTGTCGTTGCGACACATAATGTACCTTAGATACCATTACAAAATACATTTTAGAACACAATCCTTTTTGTTTTTATGTCATATTGTCCAGTATGTAAGAATATGCGTTAAAATGTCCTCATACATACAGCACTGCACCACACTGTATTTGTATATGCCGCACACTGTATTTACATATACCACACATTATTGTACAATCCAACTACTGTTAGTTGCAAAAAAAAAAAAAAGAAAGAAAAAAAAACATTATTTTTATTATGGATATGCACCCACGGCCCTCTATGTAGAGACAAGCGCATCTGAAAATATGATTAATTTTTCCACATTGTCCTGGCAAACAAACATGGCTGTTGGCGTTAAAAATTAACACCTATCCTAGAATTAAGGTTTTCAACGCTTAGAAATACGATTGATTGGGCATACATGCGTCACCGGTGAAGGAACCTATAGGACAACCCGGCCATGGGCCACACTGCTAATTAAATAAGTATAGGTCAAATCAGACCAGCGAAAATTATTTGAAAACATGTCTATATATCATACATGTATTATTATTATTATTTTATTGTCATTTTTTGTATTATTTCAATCATCAGATTTGTCTCCTATACCATATGTCTGTGTTACACAAGGACAATGCATTGAAACCAATACATAAAAAGCTTTTAAGCAATAAAAACACAATTATAAGCTAAAATGATGGATGGCATGAACACATTTTACATTACAACCACTTAAGGCTGTCTGCATGAACGCAGAGGTCACGGCCAATAGTTGTTTCTGCATCGTGTACCAATTGTTATCCTTGAGATTTAGAAACACTAATTGGATAAATAACTGACTAATTGACTGACCGACAGATCGACAGTCTGGATGACTCACTGACTGACCGGACAAAACACTGACCAACTGACTACTGTCTGATTAACTGCCCACCTGATTGCCCTGCCCATATGACCCAAATTTACCAACTGGTCAGTCAATCAACAAGTTAGCCGACTAATCAATTAGTCTAACAGTCAGATAGGCATTCATATCACCAGGAATTCTTTCAACCAGTCTACCGACAAAACACCCAACAAGGAAGCAAACTAGCAAAAAAAAACCCAATCAGCCAATTAACTAGCAAATAACTAATTTATAAGTTTAATGATCTGCTTAATATCTAAGTAGCTGGTTGGCGACCAATTAACTAAATTACATGTGACTGAGAAAATAACTTACTAATTAAGTGACTGAAGTACCAAGAGCATAAAGAAAGAAAAGTAAGACAGACATGCATATAAAAGCTATTTTAGTAGTTACATAAGTCAAGACATATTGGGGAATAGGTATGTTGTTAGTTAGTGAGCTTATTAGCTAGTTTGTTGGATGACTGATCAATAATTAAAAAGGAGGACAAACTAATTCACAAAAAAAGCAAGCAAATTATAACAAGACCTGAGCAGTAAAAAAAAACTTTCGGCCATGACATTAGTAATAGCAAGTCAGATATGTCCGGACCACTATGATGGATCCCCAATCAGCAACTATGTATGTACGACAACAGTATGCGCGTGGCATTTAGCTCCATTAATACAATAAACCGTTTTGTGGCAGTAGTTTCGTAAACCAGGGTTGTCATTGGGTAGTGATCGATAAGGGATTTTAGCCTTTCACTCCGTCGAATTAACGCGGGTGTCCTTCTTTTAACTTTGCCTAGGGATGTGTTGTGCAAGTGTTACGGTATATGTCCCTGGGCAGTGCGAACTTACTTGTACATGTACTAGTGCTAGTGATGAAAAGTGGGAAAACTAGATGAAACTGGAGGTTTAAAATATATGTATCATAAAAAAGCTATTAAAGATGCTTAATATAGCCATGTGTGTAAAGGCAACACAAATTACACTAAGTAAATAAAGTGATATTACAAAGTAATTTAAGTATGGAACATTTATGTAAAACAATTAAGATTACGTAGACGCCCGTTTCTGTTTTTTGCGTATTATATAATAATAGGGGTGGAGGGTAAACCTCGACTTCTTTTACACAACGATGGTGGCAATTTCTGTATTACTTGTACACGATAAAATCAGAAAGAAAAAAAAAACAATATAATTCTTAGCAAATAAATAAATAAATAAAATATGAGGAAAAAAGAGAAGAAGAAGACATCACAATGGATCCGCCTCTGACTAAGATAAAATTACAAAGGGGAAATGGAAGGCACAGATGTAATACTCCCTTTTTTCTTATGTAAAAAAATAAAAAATAAGACTCTACGTAACCAACTGATGTTTATATAAATGTGCATTCATACGAGAAGGGTAACGAGTGCAGTGGCGGGATATTTTCAGAGATAATTGCACACGTAGGTTTTCGTAACCTCAGCTCTTTTGCTAAAATGACGTGCAAATATTTTGATAAGCTTCACGTCAAACGAAAATAGGTATTATTGTTACTCTACTGAAAGAGAATTCCTTTTGATTCGAGTGGAGAAACGACAGATGTTTTCCGAGTTTGTGCTTGTTGATGATGGCAGTATTTTAAAGTTGTTTCAAATTATTTTAACTCTTCTGATTTTTTTTAATGCAATGCAGTCGCATTATACTTTTCTCTTATAAAAATACCCTATAGTTGTGCGTATAAGGAATATTTCTTATAGGTCAAAATTATTGGGCTAATACTTAATTTTTTTTATACAATATGTTTATATATATTCCCTTTTGCGATCCTCGAATTTCTTTGTATTACAATTAATGTCGCTCATAATACTACATTTTTATTTCAAATGTAACAAATACTGTTAGTATTTTGAACTAAATATATTAATCGAATTAGTCTTTAAACGAACTCTCCTCTCATGTCATAAGCTTAGATATGTAATTTTGTAAATACTCAAGTCGTAAATGGGTAGCTCTAGTTCTTGCCACAGCACAAAAACAAATCTTTCCGATTTTTCAGCCTCCTCGGAATGACGTCGGAACAGTGCAAACTGGCCTTTACAACGCGCGACTGAATGACGTTTTTCCGCGCAGGAGTACCCCTTTCTCTTTTACACGGCCTTTCAACAGGCGTAATCTCGTTCGTCTTTCTTCGCGACTGAACAACGTTTTTCCGCAGGGGTCCTGCCTTGGTATTATGTGACGGTCGTTATTGGATTGTGTCTGACATTAAAGAACATGAGATTTCAATGGAACTGAAAGATTTATATTGTTAATTACTTTGAAAATTTCATTTTATTATCTTAGGTGCGCTACATGTATATACACATGTACTGTCGAAAGGCGTGATCATCCCGATCATAAGAACATCTCTCCTGAGGAAGCTTCCCCCGAGGGCTTATCATATTTTGTTATTCATCATTTCATTTCTCTTTGTTGATTTGTCCATAAAAGTTTTATTTGATCTATCAAATCCAGTCTAATTCACAGTCGTCTCAAAAACCATTTAAAATTAATACAGATTACTTAGAAGCGATATCAAAGTCTTTTTTTAAAGCATGATAATTATTCCCGTAAAATTGCAATGAATCGTAATGAATAATACTTGGTCAAAGGCCATGCTGTTTGATTATTAAAAGTTTGGCCGCGGCCTTGGATATGCAACTCTGGTTGCAGCAACATACATGTAACTGACTAGCATTTAACTTGTCGCTTGTACTATAGAAATTGTTTATCACACTTGCGCTTACAATCTGGATTTTATAGGATACGTTTTAAGGTGTCTCCGGAGTAAAAATCATTTCACTGAAATCATGATACACAGTCAGTGTATTTTTAATTTTTAATTTTTTCGAATAATAAGGTGCATTAATAAAGATTCCTTAGTCGTTCGCGATTTAGACTGCGTCAGTATATATAGATCTTAAGTTTATTACACCATGGACCTAATTAGAGAGGTCCATGATTACACTGATGGACGTAGTGCTTATGCATTGAATCAGCGTGTGCAGTGGTGCAGCCAATCTTTAATTAATAAGGGAGTTGGAAGAACCAGCGGGTGACCGTTAAACGTTCTAATATTAAATCAACACTGAGCGGAGAACAAACAAAAAAGGATAAAGATGTGTCACTCTATGCGCTGGTGGCCGGGGAAATTTCAACAAAGCCCGACTAACAACAATGTACGTCACGGTCACCTTCAATATTTCATCCAGCTAAAAGACGAAAACAAAAATACTTTAATACCAATGTTGACTGGAGATGCATCAGATTTTTTTAATTTGATGAATAAGTATTGCCCCACAACTGATCGTAGTACATCCCACGATAAGATTTCGCTCGATAGACCATGTCTAGAACCATTAGTAAACCATTAGTTATAAACTAGCTGTCATAAAAACCCTTGCTTGAAAAACTGAATAACTATAAGACCATTGTTATTTTGCAAGGTTAAGCAGCGATAAATATGTTGATATATAGCAAACATTATCAGTATAATGTGCCGTAATACGTATATAACAGGAGTACTTTTCTATATTGATGATGATATCTTGCTCATAGTGGGTGACGAAGAGAAGGGGGTGGTTAAACCACGTAAGTGAAGAATCACTGCACATTAAACGTGCATCGTGTGTCACTTTTACACGGTTTCTGCTAATGAAAATGTAGNGAAAAAAAAGGCATTAAAATGCAAAACTATATATATGAAGTGATAAATAAGGTTATAAAATGAGCAACAACTTACGTTAGATATAGCCTTTTAAAAACAAGATATAGCCTTTTAAAAACAGGCGTGACAAATGGAACGCATATTAGGCAGAGTGGTTGATAGTCAGACGTGCGCAAAGGCAAACATATCACGAGCCAGACCACCGAACGAAATGCACGCATGCTTTGGTTTTAGTGCAAGGTCAATTGAGCAGTGTTGTTATTTAGCCAGTGCTGTCCATACGTTGGTTTGTCACGTCGATCATGGCCAGTGAAGCTCATTTGTTTTAGAACAAAGATACAGGTAAATACATTGCCTGTGCTAAATTATTTTTAACGGCGTCTATGTATCGTCTATGTCTATGTATAGAATATGTATCAGTCATTTCTAAAAGTTTACTTCATAAAGAGCCCTTATTTTAACAACCGCCAATTCAAAATAAATATGATCTGAGTATACATGTAGCCCCCCCCCCCCCCTGTCGTTGCGACACATAATGTACCTTAGATACCATTACAAAATACATTTTAGAACACAATCCTTTTTGTTTTTATGCCATATTGTCCAGTATGTAAGACTTGGCGTTAAAATGTCCTCATACATACAGCACTGCACCACACTGTATTTGTATATGCCGCACACTGTATTTACATATACCACACATTATTGTACAATCCAACTACTGTTAGTTGCAAAAAAAAAAAAAGAAAGAAAAAAAAACATTATTTTTATTACGGATATGCACCCACGGCCCTCTATGTAGAGACAAGCGCATCTGAAAATATGATTAATTTTTCCACATTGTCCTGGCAAACAAACATGGCTGTTGGCGTTAAAAATTAACACCTATCCTAGAATTAAGGTTTTCAACGCGTAGAAATACGATTGATCGGGTACACAGTTTAATAATCATTTATATATGCGTCACCGGTGAAGGAACCTATAGGACAACCCGGCCATGGGCCACGCTGCTAATTAAATAAGTATAGGTCAAATCAGACCAGCGAAAATTATTTGAAAACATGTCTATATATCATACATGTATTATTATTATTATTTTATTGTCATTTTTTGTATTATTTCAATCATCAGATTTGTCTCCTATACCATATGTCTGTGTTACACAAGGACAATGCATTGAAACCAATACATAAAAAGCTTTTAAGCAATAAAAACACAATTATAAGCTAAAATGATGGATGGCATGAACACATTTTACATTACAACCACTTAAGGCTGTCTGCATGAACGCAGAGGTCACGGCCAATAGTTGTTTCTGCATCGTGTACCAATTGTTATCCTTGAGATTTAGAAACACTAATTGGATAAATAACTGACTAATTGACTGACCGACACATCGACAGTCTGGATGACTCACTGACTGACCGGACAAAACACTGACCAACTGACTACTGTCTGATTAACTCCCCACCTGGTTGCCCTGCCCATATGACCCAAATTTACCAACTGGACAGTCAATCAACAAGTTAGCCGACTAATCAATTAGTCTAACAGTCAGATAGGCATGCATATCACCAGGAATCTTTCAACCAGTCTACCGACAAAAACACCCAACAAGGAAGCAAACTAGCAAAAAAACCCAATCAGCCAATTAACTAGCAAATAACTAATTTATAAGTTTAATGATCTACTTAATATCTAAGTAGCTGGTTGGCGACCAATTAACTAAATTACTTGTGACTGAGAAAATAACTTACTAATTAAGTGACTGAAGTACCAAGAGCATAAAGAAAGAAAAGTAAGACAGACATGCATATAAAAGCTATTTTAGTAGTTACATAAGTCAAGACATATTGGGGAATAGGTATGTTGTTAGTTAGTGAGCTTATTAGCTAGTTTGTTGGATGACTGATCAATAATTAAAAAGGAGGACAAACTAATTTACAAAAGAAAAACAAGCAAATTATAACAAGACCTGAGCAGTAAAAAAAAACTTTCGGCCATGACATTAGTAATAGCAAGTCAGATATGTCCGGACCACTGTGATGGATCCCCAATCAGCAACTATGTATGTACGACAACAGTATGCGCGTGGCATTTAGCTCCATTAATACAATAAACCGTTTTGTGGCAGTAGTTTCGTAAACCAGGGTTGTCATTGGGTAGTGATCGATAAGGGATTTTAGCCTTTCACTCCGTCGAATTAACGCGGGTGTCCTTCTTTTAACTTTGCCTAGGGATGTGTGGCAAGTGTTACGGTGTATGTCCCTGGGCAGTGCGAACTTACTTGTACTTAGTGCTAGTGCTAGTGATGAAAAGTGGGAAAAATAGATGAAACTGGAGGTTTAAAATATATCTATCATAAAAAAGCTATTAAAGATGCTTAATATAGCCATGTGTGTAAAGGCAACACAAATTACACTAAGTAAATAAAGTGATATTACAAAGTAATTTAAGTATGGAACATTTATGTAAAACAAGTAAGATTACATAGACGCCCGTTTCTGTTTTTTGCGTATTCTATAATAATAGGGATGGAGGGTAAACCTCGACTTCTTTTACACAACGATGGTGGCAATTTCTGTATTACTTGTACACGATAAAATCAGAAAGAAAAAAACAATATAATTCTTAGCAAATAAATAAATAAATAAAATATGAGGAAAAAAGAGAAGAAGAAAGAAGACATCACAATGGATCCGCTTTTGACTAAGATAAATTTACAAAGGGGAAATGGAAGGCACAGATGTAATACTCCCTTTTTTTCTTATGTAAAAAAATAAAAAAAAATAAGACTCTACGTAACCAACTGATGTTTATATAAATGTGCATTCATACGAGAAGGGTAACGAGTGCAGTGGCGGGATATTTTCAGAGATAATTGCACACGTAGGTTTTCGTAACCTCAGCTCTTTTGCTAAAATGACGTGCAAATATTTTGATAAGCTTCACGTCAAACGAAAATAGGTATTATTGTTACTCTACTGAAAGAGAATTCCTTTTGATTCGAGTGGAGAAACGACAGATGTTTTCCGAGTTTGTGCTTGTTGATGATGATGGTTGATCTAATAATTCTCTCAACTCTTAAGGCAGTATTGTAAAGTTGTTTCAAATTATTTTAACTCTTCTGATTTTTTTTTTTTTTTTTTTGATTGCAATGCAGTCGCTTATACTTTTCTCTTATAAAAATACCCTATAGTTGTGGGTATTAGGAATATTTCTTATAGGTAAAAATTATTGGGCTAATACTTTATTATTTTTTTTATACAATATGTTTATATATATATTCCATTTTGCGATCCTCGAATTTCGTTGTATTATAATTAATGTCGCTCATAATACTACATTTTTATTTCAAATGTAACAAATACTGTTAGTATTTTGAACTAAATATATTAATCGAATTAGTCTTTAAACGAACTCTCCTCTCATGTCATAAGCTTAGATATGTATTTTTGTAAATACTCAAGTCGTAAATGGGTAGCTCTAGTTCTTGCTGTACAACAACATAGTTGGTTTCATGTAATTCGCAATGTACAATTTTATGTTAAGATCTTTAGCTTTGACACCTTTGTTTCTAAGGTAATCTTATACATGTTACGAACACAGATCTAAAAATGGGCGGAATGAAACGGTAGGTGCCTGCACAATTTACTTCAAAATCAGAATTTTCGGGGTTAAAATCACCATTCCCTTCACCGATAGTTAAATGTCAGAGCAAAGTGAGTATTAGAGGTGTTTGTTGCATATTTCCTGGTTTCGAAACGTGGTGTAGACTGCAAATCGTATGACGAGGGCGAATTTATCTTATAAGGAACTTCTAATTCGGTTACATAACCATGGTAAGTCACGGTGTTACGTGTAACCTTTAGACACGTCTAAATGACATAATATCATCTGCACGTACAGTACTGGTATGACGATGGAAACGCTAGCTTGATTTTGTTAGATGCACCGACAAATGTGTTTGTGACTGGCATAGTGTGTCTAGGAGAATAACGTGTTGTACATATACATCGTGTGTATCAATGTGCACAATAAGCACTAATGCGTACAGTCAACTTTGGTTTCAACAATTTTCAATCTCAAGCAAGATCATGTAATCGTTATTTATTTAAGTCGCACTTTCAAACAATCTAGCTGGTTTTAAACTTTCTATTTGTTCCTCTTACTTTTTAGCTATTTCAAGTCAGAGAATTATTTTGTTGGATGAACAGCTCTCTGTTAGCATGTATGATTTATGATAATTCTGTTAATTCTCTACAGTCACACCATTGTCTGGTCATAGGCAACAAGATCCTTTTTTGATTTATGTATTGAAAATTAAATATTTACGTGTCCAAGTAAAATAATTACTTAAGTCCAGTTGCTTCTCTTGTTGTGCATGACGCTCGCGGAAGTCACTCAAGGTCCGGTTTAATTTGCACACTAAAAACACACAAAACATTAACAATAGCTATCAATTAATTTCTCTTTGTTGTCTAAAAAAAACTATTTTTTAATCCTGTTAGTTCCCCTTGCGTTTTCCTAAAACTCGTAAAAGTTACTCTTTGTCAGTTGTTTGGACATAAATTGCCAATTTGCATGTCGAACAACCTATCGGTCAAATGTCCCCTTCGCTCAAAATAGTGGTCATCTTGTAATTAGGCTTTCAAATAAATGAATCCCTGTGATAAATGGACTCTACTCCATTACTTGGTCAGCGTTGGCAGCTGCCTTTTTGTTTAAAAGTCTTCAGGTGCGACGATTTCAATTTGTGTTTGCCGATCAGTTGTCATGTAGGTTTTCAAAGAGATAAATTTCATGTCCTTCGAGACATCATTTGTCCACCAACTGGGCATACATGGACTGGACCTCGTAGAAGCTTTACACATTAATTAGGATGGTGATAGCAAGCGAAACCTTGTACGTTTTCTTTTGGGACTGTTTCCAAGATGTTTCAAATGTATTCTGTTCAACTGTCAACCCCATAATTTTTTGACAATATAAGTAACGCAGAAAAACCATATAATCCACTAGTCATATATCAGATCCGTAACATGATTACGTTACGGTTTGTTTGTGACAGTGTTTTGACTGAATTTTGTACAGTACATACTAGTATGTAGTCTAATAGGGTGCTGTATACTACAGATTATCCACGCAACTGTGACAATACAACTTACAAGGTAAGCAATAACTTACACAATCGAAATGAGTAATCACGTATATATATTATTGTAATCTCAAAGATTTTAAGAAGTTTATTCAAGAATAAACGGAGACAAAGCTCTACATGTAGAGGCATTGTATGTTTTTATTTATACTTGTTGCACGGACAACTTAAACACAATCTCAAATATAACTTCTTCGATCAGACAATTGTCAGTGAACACCTGATTGTCTCTTGGTTTACTTTGACTGAAACCATGCAACTTAACAAACCCATTTGTCATCTCTACATCTTTTACCTTTATCTAATCCGAATAAATGGAATTGCGCATGGATTTAAAATGCCATGCTGCGGATTTGTGGATCTCTTAGCGTTTTTCTCTTATAGTTGTTTTTCTATGTTTTGTATCATTTTTTCTTTTGATTCTGTTTATCATTACTATTGACTCATGTTTTCATATTATCAAGTATTGTACTTGTTGCGGGGACATCATAAATACACCTTTATGTCGTGTAATTGAAGGTTGAGAAGATTGTTAGAGGATTTGCGATCATCCCAACAATCTTTGTTCCATTCGACAGTCATGGAAATGTGTCAGATGAGATCTCAGATTGTGATAAGTCTGAAGGTCAGCCATTTTGAAATTCACCGATTGCGACAGAGTCGTTCAACTTTCATGTAAGGACAACTGCACCAGCTATCTGTATTTTCTGATGGTTATTTCTTTCCAAACGTTTATTCCCAAATTTTGGAGTAAGCTTATATGGGTATTGCCAAAGGTGCGTCTTAACTCTCTTTGGAATACGTTAGTTATCAATTTTTTTTTATCAGATAAAAATCCATTATCTTCCTCAAAATTAACTGTATTTTTATTACTTTCCTCCTATTTCACAAAATACGCCAAACACAACTCATTTCAAGATTAGTCAGAATATTTTATTCCAATAAATTAAGACTATACCATCGTAACATTACCTTATATACAAACTACCACACTATTCTGTTATACACGACGATATCTTAAGTCACGTGTTGTCACGTGACCACCTGAGGAATGTATTAGCTCAACAGAAGTATAGGAAGAAATGAACAAATATTATCGAAATATCTCTATGAATATGACAGGCATTTTGTGCATTTCGTTAATGCTTTAGGTCGCACCGGAGAAAGTGTATCACTCATGTACTTTAACATGTGCGGTACGTGTGAACATCTCTCTAAAGATACTGTGGGTAATACAGTGACCAATAATGCGAATAAACAATACGCATGTGCTTGTAAAATGTATGTTTAAAACGTTCTTCCTATACAGACAAAACTTCATCTACCTCACAAAGCAGGAACTTAGTACCCTTATATATTGCAGCAAAGGTTATGAGTCACAAAAATACAAAAAGGTTCAGTATCAGGCCCATAGCTTGCAACTCCAAAAGGTTTTTTCTGAAAAAGTGAACCTTTTTAATAATGGAATCTTTGTGCACTGTTATCTATACGACATATAGTGAAAGAAGTCCACACCGAGATGGATTCCCCATTATATTTATATTTAGAAAAAATGACCATATTCAAACTATAAGTTACCAACACATTATGTCTTTCAACCTGCTGATAGCAATCTAAAATTAAAAGTTTCAAGGTAAAATAAATAAATAAATATTCTATCCATACTATCAACTCTGTTTCAAAAATTTGGACATCTAATATTCAGAATAAAAAATCACTTTTTGGAATAAGTGTCACTATTGTCTGTAATAAGGCAAAATAAGTTTGATTTAATGAAATACTCTATTTCATCTCTCCTGTCAAATTACCACTATCTCTTACAAGTTTTAATACAACGCTTTCTAAGACGATCACAGTTAAAAACGTAAATGCCACAAATTATAGCTTTAATCTTTTTAATACATTTGCACATACTGGTAGCAGCAAAAACCAGCCAAATGCTATCAAAAACGACAAACATGTATTGAAAGAAATGTATCTGACATATGTAAGTTACAACCACCATAGAGAAGGGCGGTAAAATGTCGGCTCATTCTATTGACCGTCCAAAGGCCAGAGTGGACAATGAAATTGGTCAAAACATAGTCCACTATGTCCACAGTGCATGCTTAAACCCCTTTTACACTGGACGGCGTCCTTTCTGCATCTTTTGTGCGACCATGAAAACTGGCATCAATGTGGTCGTAGAAAGGAGGCACAAGCATTACTTTGATTGCGGAATGAATGCTCAATGATCGACCAGTTATCGCCACGTTAAGCATTTTTTTTTTTACTCTCAAACAGGGCCGTACTACAGGACGCCGTCCAGTGTAATTGGGGATTTAACACCACGGCTACGTTATCATATTACTTATATTATTGTGGTAATCGTCTCTCGTTCCTATCTAAAATTTGAGTATTGAACAATAATTTGGGTCAAGTTCACATAGGAAATAACTCATTAACTTATTGAAGCAGTCTGGAATCGGTTTGCTATGTCCACACGAGGAGGAGCGTGTTAATAAATTCAAAATATCAGGAACTTAGAGCATTAGCAAGGGAATCTGATCTATATTCTATCATCACAAATAAATAAATAAATAAATAAATAAATAAATAAATAAATAAATAAATAAATAAATAGATAAATAATATGAGAAAAAATAAATGGATATATATATACCTACTACTTCTGAGACACCTTAACACTAGATGACACAATTCGTAGAATACATTGTACCCATGACTGAGAAGGTTTTGACAGGTTTACATACAACTACCTTAGCCAAGCAATCGCGCTGCTTTTGAAAGTGGCTAAAAACCGATTCCGAACCAGACCAGAAATGGCCTAAAATCTCTCCGTGTGAACGTGTATTCAGTGTTTATGGTGTCACAGAAGGAGTTGGTATTCTCGGGGGTCGGTCTGTCACCTGACAGCGAGCTGATAATTGTGAGCTGTCGGCCAGATTTGATGGATGGTGGTTGCTCTGTTACACCACGGACGGGGATACAACTTTTAAGTGGAACGCTACCACATTCGGTTAACAATGACACTTAGGAGATTCCTGTCCGCCCACTTAAAGAGGGCATTTCTCTAGGGTGTTAAATCGAAGCGATGTCATTGTGGTAAAATTGAAAGAAGGGTAATCCTAAAGAATTATTGTATACATACGAGATACAATGTTGTTATCAGATAGATCTAGCATACATGCACCAGCAGCTTGGAATAACCGTCATTATTATGTTATGTATTTTGTTGACTGTTGTATTTGAAGACAATGATGAAATGGGAATTTTTTCGAGAAGGTGGGAATCTTGTTTGCTATAGGTTTCGTAAGGAGTATATACGAAATGTAGCCCGATTGCTAAGCGTAAATGCCCCCTCCTTTGCCATCTCAAGATCACGCCAACCCAATGAATCCCTTCTATGCATGCTAACTAAATGCCAACCATCAATTGTGATCTGTAAGTGCATTAACTGTATCCATTTGTTTTACTACCTAAACTTCCCAAGCACTAAACGACCGCGGTGGCTTTTCGAGTTAAAAGGTACAGATAAATAGATAATGGGTTCCATGATTTTTTTGACAGATCATCCTAAACATCCCAAAAGAACAAAAAATGAATAAAAAGCAATATTATTAAAAACCACGGTGCATTGAGTCCCCTGGTGTATGTTTTCTCAACTATTGCTGTTACTGCTGCAACAACAATTACAACCACCGTGTAAATACCCGTATAAAATGCAGTGTTGACAGTCATGGGATATATATTATTTGCGCTAATTGTTCAACCTGAACGGCATGTTATTACTGGTTCAAGTTTCCAAATAGAAAATATCCAGTTTGTTATTACCACCATGCTTATATATGTGAACGATGAATAGACTTAGCCGTGAAGAATAAAATCAAATATCAAACGTTGTGATAATGCAAGAAAAAATATTCCATGACAATTGTCAGCTTTGAAATTTAGAATAACTATCCCCAGGCAGCTATGACATTTTTCCCATTTGATAAAATACTATGTGATGTTACCGTGATGACGCTATTACCAAAACACATACGTCTAAAGTTGACGTAATCTGTACAACGAGAGAGTCATTACAAAATGGTCTGGTTATACGAACGATCTCTACGTATATTATATACAGAAATCTTTCAACACAAATTTAAAAAAAAAGCACTCTTAACATATAAATTAAACCCTTCAAATATACAACGGCGCTGAGTTCATAACAATGCCGTTGTGATACAAATAAAATAGAAAGTTGGATTTCGACAGATCTGAGGTGATACCATCGTAAAGAATATAACAAGCAGTCAGTCAGTAATAGCTTACTTTACCACTCTAATACTAGATGCGCCCTCAATATTGCACCAAACTATAACTCAAACCAGCCTGAGGACTTGGTAAATAAAACTCTAAATCCTCTGTTTACATTTTAATTTGCATTTTGCTCTTTCTAAATGTTTTAAAACAATCTTAAGTAATAAAGAATATGCCGTCTATACCATTACCGGGTTCAAGAACGGCATTTGAATTTGAAAGTCATTCTTGATTGTGATATTTACGCTCTAGTATGCAGAGTGACATATTGTTTCCTGATCTCCATAGACGTGTCCTGGCGGTCTATTTGCCCTAATGCTCCACTGGAGTAAAATATGATAATCATATGCAAATTCCACAAATGTGCCCAGGATACATCAATATCTATTTTTTATCTTAATTAAAAATCTGAGACTAACAGAAAACGAAAACAAAAAAATGAACACTTCGGACAAAAAAGGGAATACTGACAAGAACTCAAATTAAGATTCATAAATGTAAAAACTCTTGATCATGGCAGAAAGCATCGTTATAGATTGAAGAAAAGTCGTTGGCCATAAAACTTCCACTCGACATAGTTGGAGCTGTCTCACCGTATGCGCAGTTATTGTAATAGCCAGAACTATCTTGACGCATATGGTAACTGCCGTGGACCTGAGATCCAAAGCAACTACCGGGAAATGTGGTAGAGTCTGCTGAATTGCAGTAGGAATAGTTATTGATGCCGCCTATGCCGCCATTATACACGCCTGTGTGGGCATGCGTAGAAACATTTTGTTGCTGTTGGTCGAAACCGTTTGCATTCTGAGGAAAATCGCAGAAGCCATCAGCGTTTTGTCCCATTCCGTATGATTCGATATTTGTATTATTGTTGTTATTGTTGAATCCCTGCTCTTGTTGGGCTGCAAACGTGCCATTGTAATATTGCATGGGATTTTCCATGAAATTTTGATGCACTTGAGCAGAATTTTGATAATCAAATCCGCTGAAACTCGTTTCTGCGGGATTGTTGTAAGGAGGACCGCGCATGCGCGCAGACGGAATGTTAGCAGAAGACATAGTTCTCGGGGTGAGATAGCTGGGGGTATTTGAATAACTACCCAGAGTTTGTAAATGACAGGTTGTCGGTGAAACAGCGCCCCGGTAGCTAATGCCTTCTATAACGTTGCCGTTTACAGGCACTACGCTTCCTTGGTGACCAGGAAATGCATTGTGTAATGTTTGTCCCACCCGGGGAGTAAGACGATGATTTATAGCTTCAGACGGAGAGGTTGGAAACACCCTGGGGTTCGAACCTGTCATGCCCCGGGGGGCTTGATGAGCTAGTGCAGCCCCCATGCTCCCAGGCGGTGCCCTTGACGGCATGTCTAACCCGCTGTGTCCCGGATACGGTGTTATTTCCCCAGCTATGACGTCACGCGGCTTGGACGCCGTCGTCACGGAGGCTCGGTCGCTGGTTGTCGATGAAGTCGACAGTGGGGTCGATTGTGAGTGTGGTTGCACGCTTCCCGGTGACGATAATCTCCCCTTCTCAGATGACATTTCACCTTTTGTTCTCATTTCGTCAGCTACCTCTCCTGTGACTGCCATTTGTCTGTTGGCATTGTCGTCAGGTTGAGGTAATTGGCCGTTATTAGATGCGCCAGGGCTTGCCATTGTACGCGGGTCATCTTGCACTGAACTCTCTGGTGTAGGAACGCTGCCGACAGAGTCACATTTCTGTTTAGTTTCCATGGCAACGCCATCTTGTGTCACAAGAACGCCGGTGTCACCGTTACCGACGTGTGCTTCCCCAAAGTTATTTTGAATCGTCTGAGGAGGCGATTTGCTGTCACGTGGTGACTGATCAGCGAGAGCTGAACCGCCGCCATTTTGAAGTCCGTCCAAATTGTCTGCGTCTTCGTCTAACATCTTTAGAGTGTCCATTTTGTCCATGTCGTCGTCTTGGTGGTTCGACGCCGGGGAAGCTGGTGAGGGCTTAGGACTGAAGTCTTCTTTTCCGTCGAGATCTCCGTTTTGATGCCCCCCCTCTGACGTGCTGTCGGCCGCGGGGCTGCTCGAGCTGACGCTGTCATCGTTATTCGGGGCGTCTTGCTGCTTTAGTTGACTCTGACGCTTGAATTTCATGCGACGGTTCTGGAACCAGACTTTCACTTGTCGTTCTAGAAAAAAAAGAATGCACTTTGAGGCAAGCAACTCCCTCGACTGGTATGAAATCAAGGAGTTATTATTATTATTATTATTATTATTATTATTATTATTGTCGGTTATATTTAGCTGCATAATTTTTTCAAAGGTTGTTTAAGATAAAGCATGTATTAAGAAATGTCGATACTATTATTTGAAAAACTTGCACATTATCATAAATTTGTGTTTAGTTGCTTTTAAATATGATCGCGTTTCAAATTAAGCCATATTTATTTAGTTGCGGGTCGTAATTTCATGTAGCTAAATAATGGTACAGATGCTAAAATAAAGTTTATTGACTTTTAATCGGATTTTTAATACTTTTGTTTAAA